>JAJLRP010000013.1:0-233334 GCA_030567085.1 Hermanozyma ubatubensis | reverse complement strand
GGCCGCGCCGCCCTCCACGCGCTCGCCGCCGTGCTCGACTCGCTAGTCGATGTCCGGGTGTCCTTCGACACCTACGTGACTCCACGGCGCACCACCGTGTACCGGCGCGAGGTTTTCGACATCAAGCACCAGATCATGGGCGAGGACGAGCCCTCGGAAATCAGCCGGCTTCTTGTGGGCGGCGCTGCCGCGCCCGACCTCGACCTCAAGCGCAACGTGTACGAGGGCGGCTTCAAGCTGTGGGAGTGCTCGTACGATCTCGTGGACGAGGTGCGGGCGACGTGCGGCGACGGCACGCGCCTGTTCCGCAGTGTGCTCGAGCTCGGGTGTGGCTCGGCGCTCCCGCTGTGCCAGGTGCTTGTGCTGGCGCTCGGGGCGCCGGAATCGGCGGCGCCGGTGCAGCTTGTTCTCTCTGATTTCAACTACGACGTCTTGCGGTTGGTCACGGTGCCGAATCTCATCATCCACTGGGCATCCACCCTCCACAGCGCCGACCTCGCCTCCACCTTCGACGCCAACGTGCCGGTGGCCGACAACGAGCTCGTTTTGAACAGGCCGCTTCTAGACAAGTTCGTGGGCCATTTGCAGGCGCGCGGCATCTCCATCGCGTTGGTTTCCGGGCCCTGGGGGCCGCAGTTCTCCGAGTTGGTGCGCCCGTTCCGCCCGGACTTGATCCTCTCCTCCGAGACAATCTACTCGTTGGAAACGTTGCCCGTTTTCGTGGACGTGCTCAAGAGCTTGCATTCTGAACAAGGCTACACCGCCTTGGTGGCGGCCAAGTCCTACTACTTCGGAGTTGGCGGCTCCGTCAAAGAGTTCGAAGACATTCTCCGCGCCAAAGAGCTCGCATTCACAACCACGGCAGTCGAGGCGCTGCTCAAACGTTCCATTGTCCGCATTGGAAGCCAGTAGGGCGCTGCCGCCTCTGGAAACAATATAGCATATACAAGTATCCCCTGGCACCGTCGATCCTCGTCCTCACGATGCTCGTTCTGATTCTCGTCCTGATTCTCGTGCTCACGATCCTCGTCCTCACCATTCTCGTCCTGGCCCTCGTCCTCACGATCCCCATCCTCACAACCCCCATCCTCACGACCCCCATGCTCACGATTCCTCCGCAAACAAGTTGGTCAACGTCCCGTTCTCAGTGAACGGATCGTTCATAATGTCGCTCGTGAGTCTTTTCTTCTTCTGCGCCGCCGCAGCATTCTCTAGATCCTTCTTGCGCAACTTGAGCTCGGTCTCCTCCGAGTTGTCCGTGCCCGTCTTAGCAATGCCAATGAGCTCTAGCAACGCCGACCGTTGGTGTCTCAACGACCTCGAACTCACAAGCAACGACTCGAAATTCGAGATGTGCTGCGAGCTCAACTCAGGCATCGCCGACATCAATAGTTGCGCAGGATAGTCGCTCTTAGATCTCAAAGCGCAGTACAAGGACGTGAGCGTGGTGGCAGCCTCAGAGTGCGTTTCCACGAAATAGTCGTCGAGAAGTACATTCAAAAGCGCCTTCAAGAGGTGGTCGCAGAGAAACTTGTCCACGGCATCGTCCTTGAGAACGATTCCGGGAATAAAATTCCGAACCACCAAAATCGTGTTGAACGCACACTTGGTATCTTTGTACCCTATGATATGTGTGCAAATCTGCAAAAATGCCCCCATCACCTCTTTTTCTGTGGTAACCAATCGCTTGCACGCAAACTGGGTATCGCTGATGCTTTTGGCATTCACCTGCGGAACAATGTCCATCAAGAGACGTACCACCGTTGCTGTAAGCTGCCGAAGCATGTGCTCCTCCATCATCTCTTCGCTAAGCGAGGCATCGTCTTCGTTGCCTTGCAACTGGAGACCATTGAGTCGCACCCTCTCCCATCTCTGTTGAAGAAGGTTATCGAGATCATACAACACCTTCGGCAAGAGCTCGGACATAAAAACATCCACATACTTGACCGGGCAGTTCTTGACCACGCTTCGGAGACAGCTGTTGATCATGTGTTTCCAGCTGTGCAACGTGACGCCGGTGGTGTCCCCTGCCAACGCATTCCACAACTCCGACGCAATGTTTGGGATTTCGTAAAGCGTATCCTCAAGCTGAGACAATGACCCGATCGTTAGGAACGCGTACTCGCGTGTATAACGAATCAAATGTCCCACACTATCTGCAAAATCTCGGAGTGTAAGCGCAGCCTTGACACTCTCCTCTATAAATGTTTCTTTGCTTTGAATTGAAACACCCTGCTGCCAAAAGCGCTCCATTCGACTATAGCGAAGGAACGTTTTCACGGCATCGGGTAAGTCTCGCCAGTTGTCGGGATTGTGGTACGCTTGAATCTGAGCCAAAAGCCGGAGTACGTGAGGCACGATCGGCTTTACCCGCGGCCTCCACAACTTCAACAACGTGAGATACTCGGGCGAGTCGTGGCTCAATTTCTCAATACTGTACTGGATGAAAATTCGGGTTGCACGAATGGGGAATATCAGCGACCACCGATCTTTAAGCTTGTTCTTAAGCTCGCGGCCCTCGTCATCCATCTGTGCCTCTAGCAAGTTGGTATCGGCAGTAATGTTGCGTTTTTGGAAATATTGCGCAATCTCAACAATGCCCATCCGCTCCATAAACCAATGGAGGTCTAGAAGACCTTTCTCGGTTTCCGGGGCAGACCAGGCCGTGAGCTCTGGGTCAACGATTTTCGCAAAAAGCTCCTCACGATTACCAATTGAAGACCGCGACGCAATCACTAGCAAGAAGGACTTGAACGCAACGTTCTCGTGGCTGCTCACTTTGTTGGACACCAAAATGTTGGCGATCACATTTTCGAGCTCGCCAAATATGCGCTTGAGCGATTCAGGCATTATGTACGCCAATCTATTGAGCTCTGTTCCACAGCTCGTCCTGAGGTCCCGCACAAGTTCCTTCTCTTCGTCAGATTTGTCCTCTGGGTACTGGAAAGTTGCAGTGGTCAAGATCTTCTCGAGAACCTTGAACATCAACGGGCTGACGTCCTTAAGTAAAGGAGCGAACTGAACCATGGTCTGAACCTGTTTACGAATCAACAAAGGAGATGCTAGCTGCATCGCTAATAAGCGCTCGCCTAGGTCTTCCACCAAGCTGTTGAGTTTAGTGTTGCGGGCATCCACATCATCGCCATTGTACCAGATTCGCCATCTAGAAACCCCACGGATGCTGTTTTCAATGATATTGAACTGGGTAATTCCGAAGTTGTAAACGTCGGATTTCTCGTCAACAGATGACTCATTAATGCACTGGCGGCCGAGGTCGGAACTGAAGAAATTTTGCAATCTCGCCTCAAGCCATTTGAGACCTTCTTCAGGATTCTTGCAAATAGCAATCCGAACAATGTCCTCGTTGAACTTCTTATAGCTGGACAAAAACGAAGACGCATCAAGCGGCAGGTCAAAATCTATATCGAGAAACTTTCGAGAGACATTTTCTTCGCTGACAATCAGGTAGTCTATAACTCTGTTTGCGGCCACCTCTAACAAGTCCATAAGGATCTTTAGGACAGGCTCCCTGGAGCTGAGCTCGTCAAATCGAAGCGTAGTCACCCACATCTGCAATGAAAGTCCCGAGATGATCAAACTCGGGTGGTTGGTGGTTGTGAGCACTAAGTTGAGATACAGATCAACATCAGCTTTGTTCCAGTCCACACGGCTCTTAGCGGGGAGATTAATGTTGAGATATTCGCTGAGTGAGACAATCATCTCGACGGTCTTTTTTAGCAACGCGTACGCTTGCTCGTCCACGTCATCTGGATCCACTTCCAACGAGTGGTAAAACTGCCTGAGTTGGCTAATACCCTCGGAAGAGTATATGCTTCCAATGAAAAACCCAAAGTCGTCAGCATCGCTATAGGTTCGTGTGAAAAGAATGTGGAGACAGTCTACCGCCAATGTCTTGATCTTCATGTCAGGAACAGCAAGAATATTAATGAGTGTAGTCACCACATTCTGTTCTCGAAGAACACGTGGCTGCACCCAGTGAAGACACGTCTTGTAGGTACTGAGGATCTTGGGAACAAAGGTCTGCACTTGCTTGCTTCCAAAGTCGTTGTTGGAAAGCACGTCGACCAAGTTCAGGCTCCAGGTGGGAAACCAGCCAGCTTCCAGATTTTTGCAGCCAGCAAGATTTTCGTTGGCTTCGTAGATCAGGTCAAAAACCAGAGTGGGCGTCACGATCAACTCACAAAGCTGGTTGAGAATAGCCAGGCGTTTGGACGCCACTGGGTCATCCAAGAGGTAAATATCTTCAAAAAGCGTCCTGAAAATTACTAACGAGAGTTCCCTCGTTGCTTCAGACCCATTCCAGAGTGCCCAAAGATCTGCATCCATACTGCTCCAGCCATCGAGCCTTTCTTCCTGGCTTGAAAGCTTTCTGGAATCATCAACATTTGCTCCTTTCACAAGATGACATCCCCAGACTCGTTTTGCCAATGAAGCCCACAAGAATGCAGTCTTTTCACGTAAAAAGTGAGGGTCATCTGCAAGCGTGTTTCCGCAGAGCTCCACGATCCAATTCCGGACCGCCAATACTTTCTCGGTATCAAAAGTGTGGAATTTTTTAGTAATAGCATGTTGCAACAACAGAAGACCAAAGTGGCGGACGATGTGGTTTTTGGCGGGCGAGTTCGGTAGCGCAAGCTGATAACCCCAATATGGCGACTCCTCTGAAGTTTTGATTTGCTCAAGAAATGCCTGCGCATCTATTCGCTGCGTATTGGAGCTTCGGGGCTCGTGAATTACCTCAAGGGCTCTTAGTATCTGCTCAAGCCCTGACGAGTCCATGGCTAGAATTGCGGACACGAATGGCTGACAAACGACAATTAGGTTCTTGTACCAACGTAAACTTCTGAAAAGGGAAGTCTAGAGCCTCTTGGCTGTATATTGCGTTTAATCTAAGCCGGATGACACGCCTAGGAGGTGGTATTTGATGTAGATGCGTGAAAACAGTCGCACCCGTGCCTCTGATATCATTTACTGGCGGGGGATGAGGCGGGAAAGGAGAAGGAAAATTCGATACGAGAAACAGTTAGAAATTCAGACTCCAAGGAATAAAACACGGGATTTTGAATGCAGTATGTATTCTCTTCTATAGTAGAGATGGCGGTATTTTTGCGTTTGTCCACATCGACAGCTTGAACTTCCATCGCGTGCTTCAGCGAGGTAGCCACTGCCAAATTGTTTTAGTTCGAAAATGATCTGGCCGGCTCCCACGATAGTCCATTATATACCTCCGTTTCAAGCTTAAAACACGTCCTCGGACTAAGCAAGTCCGTCCAAGCAATTGACATGCCGTCTTCCCTCCAGTACCTGGCAGCCATCTTTTCTTCATCCTCGTTATATTTCATCAGACACCTTCTCAAAAAGCTCGCGATCTTCGTCGCTCAGAGGTAGAACTTCCGCTTGTCTCTCTCCATGTCTGGCCTATGCTCCCACTCAGTTTCCTCTCGGATGCCCTTCTGTACGCGGCGAAGCTTGAGCGTAAACTGTGGTCCAAGTTCTTGCAAACCGACCTTCTCTTCATTCCGGAATACATATCGATGGCGGCGGAAAAAGATGTAGTCTCGCTGATTATGAAGAGTGATGACCTGCCGACCCTGGATCTCTGGTCTGGGGGGGAAAATGGCCTGGAACAAACGCCCAACGGTTTTTCCCAATCTGGTATTGAAATTGTTGAGAATGAGCTCAGGAATGTGCGAGGTAGCTCTGCCATGGCCCCGAATACGGTCAGTGGTGACTAGGGAGGTCACGGAAAAGTAGAATGTGGGGCCTTCAGGAAGGTGGATGAACGTCAAACCCCGTACCACTTTTTTGTCCTCGTTGATTACCACGAGATCGGTGTACTCACGGTTGGTGCAGTACTGTGCCATGTCTTGCATGGAGTATTCGGGCTTCCGCTTGACAAAGGTGTTATTGGGGAAGAATTCACAGAGGATGTCAGCAAACTCGTATGCAGCTTTCTTGGCGTGAGCGTTGGTGGTGATCAACACCTTTGGCTCCTTTTGCGTGCGGGCAAAAAGGTCTGAAAACTCATCTTCACCTTCCATTTCAGTGGCGATGGTTTCATCGAAAACACGCTTCAGCTCGATAGTCTCTGGGACATTTTCGGCGAGACGCTTCTCTTTGAGTTCTGGGTTTTCCAACTCTTCCTTAGCTCGCGCCACCCTACTCTTGTGTCTTTCTTTGGCCCGGTCATGCTGGATAGCAGAAAACACCTTCTGTCGCTTTTGCTTGTTCCTTATGCCCTTGAGGATTTGATCTGTGCTCTTGCTTTCCTTAGCCATGGTGGTGGATAATTTGCGATGCGATGGTGTGCAGGAGAGATGGGCCGGCGATGACGGGGTCGAAACTGACCGGAGAAAAACCGACTGCAAAATTTGCTCAGTGCGATTTTTCGTCATTTGGACAATGTCCATTTTCTATTTTGTTGTGCCTTGCGTCAGTGGCATCTCAGCTCGCCACCACATTGTAGTCAGCGACAATGCAAGACGGAGCATGCTAGCGTATGGAAAAGCAGAGAGATTTGAGCCACCAGGTCCCTAAAATACCAAGTACGCGGTTCCTCCGGTTTCTTTTCAGAAGCAATAGACGTCAGACTTGTCAATTAACCAATGTCCTCTTTCCATTCTCATTGACCTCGTTTGAAGATTCGGCCTCGTTGGCCTGTCTAACAGCTTTCGCGTACGCCGTCACTGCCGTGGCGAGTCCTGCCTTTAGCAGATGTGAACAGGTCTCCAAATCCTTGTGTAACTTATCCTTCAACTTTTCATTCTGTTTAACCTGGGCATTCTGGTCAATCGTAGATTTGACTCGCGCTTCTAGACCCGCCAAGGATTGCTGGCAGTTACGTAAATTGGCAAACAACTTCTTAAGCTGCACCGGATTCCCGCTGTGTAGAAATAGGTGCCAGAAATGCAGGAGAAACTCCGTGACCGTCACGTTCAAAGTGATGAGTTCCTGTACCTCGCTTTCAGGAAGAAGGTTCTCATTCTCGCCTGCCAGAGGGTCGGGCACATGATGAAGCAGTCGGTATGTTTTGTTGTTGTGACGCACCAAAGCGTAAACGTCAGAACTGACTTTCGAGAAATCTGGGCCACGCGACTCGTATGTTTGGCGGAGATCGAGGGGCCTGCTTTCAAACGAGTTTTTCAGAACATACGCCTGCCACTCCTCGGAACTCACAGGCTTCAGACTCTTGGTTTCGTGCTTCTGGGCCAACTGCGTTGAGTTCAAGTTGAGCTCAATGTACTGAAGGTCCAGCAGCTCGTTCAAGTCGCCTAGGTCAAGTTCAGCTTCCTTCTCTATTTCCTGCAGCTGAGGCGTTTTCTCGTCGTCAACCTCGGCAGTTACCATTTTCTTTGATAATTTGTTCATGTTGCGCATAAGCACCACCATCTCGTTCTCTTTCCGGAAACTATCGGTGTCGTTTTGGTCGGGTTTGGTTTCCTCGAACGAGTATTTCATGGTGATGTCTGGAGACGGTCCAAGCTTCTGTGAGTTGTCCTCGGCGTTGCCCTCCAAGTCTAGAAACCGGTTCACGTGATGCTCAGCTACCGGAGCCTTGCCTGCCGAGATTTGAGCCTCTTTCTCGACAAAGTCAGCGTCTACATGGAGGTACCGATCAATTATCATGTCTCCTCTGATCTTGGAAGAATTGATTTTTTCGCCTCGAAGCCGGCGGAACAACTTGGAGTTGAAAAACCGCGACCAGAACTCACCCTCGCTGAGTTTAGAAGGCACAAGTTCGTTGTACGCTTGGCGGATGATCGGATACGTTTCAAAAATCTCGTTGATGGTGTCGCGAGTCACGTTCACATTTACCTGGTTATCGGAAGTTGCAACTGGCTTGATGGTCGACAACACATTGTACGGCCCTCTATGCTGCGATATGGTGAGTGCATACGTTCGTAGCTGGCCAATGCGGCTCAGCCAGAAAATAGTGGGCGACAACTTGAACTTGATCACAGACTGCGTGAACACGTTTCGGAGCGCCTTGTCTTCTAGAAGGTACTTTTGCTGTAACTCTCTGTTCTTCAATAGACTGGCATCCGAAAGTGACTGGGGCTTGGAAAAATCAAGCGGGTCTCCGACAGAGGGAGTGCCCAGCCGGGTCGAAGTTTCGCCCGCTTCTGGCGTAGCACTGTTCTGTTTGTCGTTGATTACCGTTTTCTGTCTTGCCATGATGGTTTGCAAGCATTCCTTGACTGCATTCATGGTCTGGCGATTGTTGAACGTCATTTTCAAGTCAAGCGGGTCGGCTGATTCTGCTATGTTGTAGAATAGCTTGAGGATCATTTTGGGTGACAGGTCGAGTGATGCCTTGAGATTGGCGAGATTGTTAAGCGGAATTTCCACCGATACTTCCTGGTCCACGGCTTTCCAAAAGAGCTTAGATGGTGCGGTGTCCTCGCGAATTTGAAGAAGGCCCGACATCTTGTTGACGATGCAGGCGCCGGAGACAGTGGCCATGGCGGTGATGGTGTATTTGGGTGTGCAGGACCCGCGAGCAAGAGAGTGAAAAGTAATGAAGGCAAGAGTCGGGGAGACGGTCGTGGATTTCTGAGGCCGAATTTGATGCGAAATATTTGAAGCCTTTTGTCTTTGACGCGCTATTTAACGGCGGGGCATCAGATGCGGTCTTGACGTTGAGGTGTGTTTTTGCGGGTGGCGGATTGGCGACCTAGCGCGGTATATTTCGACGGAGTATACCGCGGCTTTGGAGGGTATTCAATCGCCTCGACGTATATTTTCAGGCAGCGTAATCCCAAGGTCCTCGTAGAATCGCTTGGAATCGGGAGAAAGTTGCCAAAAAATTCGCATGCAAATGATTCAATGTCCTGAATCTCCTCACTGCCAGCTCTTGCGGCGGAGGAGGAAAGCGGTTGGCGGTCTCTGCATAGACTTCACACCCTACTCTCGTGTGCGGTGTATTTCCCCCACATTTCGCACTCATCGCCAGCTCGAACGTCTGGAACTCCATGGCTCAATTGATTGCAAGGGCGCCAAAACATAAACAGCTCGCAGTATAATTTTCTTCTCAGCCCGAGCATGTCTCTTCGCCGTTGGGCAGACGCAATCCGCACCCGACACTGGTCGTTTACCGACGCATGGTCACAGGGCCAGCTACTACATCTCAACAATCTCCTAGGAGAAATCACCGGGGTCGCAGGCTCGAGTCTCGCGTGTGGCAATTTCATTTTTAACAATCAGCCCAACACGGATCTCGGTGCCGATGGCTACGACAACTACCAAGCTCCAAAGGATAAGAGCGTTCCGCTATATCTGCGGCGCATGTGGGTCGGCGGCGAGGTGGCGTGGACAAATACAGTGAGGCCAAATGATGTGGTCACGTGCACAGAAACCGTCACCGGTGTTCGTGCCGTGGGCTCGTCGGCGTTTGTGCAGATTTCCCGAGCCTTCGAGAACACCGCAAACACGCCGTTTCTACGGGAGACGCGTATGCTCGTGTACACGAACGAGAAGTTTCTGCCGAGCGCAGAGCCTGCTTCTTCCACAGCGACGCTTCCTCCAGCCAACACCATCGTGTTCTCGCCAGATCACGTGCGGCGTTTCTGCTCTCTCTCGTACAACCTCCACAGGATTCACAGCGACAAAAACTACTGCTTGACAGAAAACTTGCGCGACATAGTCGTGCCCGGCCCACTTTTGGCGGCCACCATGTTGTACTACCATTCTGCCCTGAACGGCCAGCCGCTTGCGGGATTTCGCTACCGCAATTCGCTGCCGTGCTATGTGAACGACAAAGTTGGAGTTGGTATGGAAGGGGAAAAAATCTGGATTTCTCGAGACACTCGGTCGCTATGTGAGGGCGTTTTCACCCATACCAAGCAGTGACCGCGAGCTAAGCCGAGCCGCAAGCCTGGCTGCAACAGACGACTCGATATTTGGCGCCAATTGGTTCTTTTGCCGGCTTTTGCGGCTTCATTACAAACTTTCAGAACTCGGATCGACTCGAATTTTACGAACGCTTGCACTACGGATATTTCGGCTGCATGGCCATTTGAGATCATGCCATGCCGGCCGCTGCCAAGCTGCCTGAACGGCGGTTGACGTGCATTTTGTCCTGTCAACAGTCGCTCCCGTTCCTACTCATTTCGAGCTTTGCATCTTTCAAAATCCTAGCCACACGGCCACATACCAGGAATTCGATTGTTCCTTGTCAAAGTGCGGCCAAAGTGTGCGTTTAAAGTTACGGCTCTCGGTGCCACGTCCGGCTGACCAGGCCCATTATTGCACGCCGCCATGCACAACCTGAAACGGCCTGCCTAAAACGACCTAGTCCCAACAAGTTAAATTACGAACACTTCTGTTTGGACACAAACACGTGCTGAAGCAGAATTACCCCATTCGTCATAATCAGTTACGTCTTCTGATAGGCGCACACGCTTATGCACAATACAGTGGCTGGAGCCGTGCCGACAGCAACGGGGAGAAACTCGGCCCCACAGGCAATTCTGATAGAATCTGGCACGGCGAGCAAGTGACGGTCGAATTTTGTGCATTTTGCCCTTTTTCCGGTGCCGCCCTGGCCTCTTCGCCTACGATCTCGCTCATGTCCGCACCGGCGCGGGCTCGTAACCCACACGTGCGGCACCAAATTTGCACCCACTTATAAAACTCAACATTCCCGAAATATGCAGACCTTGACTTCTGCAAATTCTTCTTGCCGGCTTTCTGAACTGCAATTGACTTTGATACAATGAAATACTCGTTGATTGCCTTGCTCTCGGTGGTGTCCGTGGTGCAAGCCGCACCTTCAAACGTTTTCGGTGTCTACGGATCTGCTGGACTCCGCAATGTTGACTACTACCCCGTCCTGTGTGCCGCTAGCAAGGATGCTGATTTCTTCTCTTGTGATGGTCCAGGCACTATCACCAACTCGAGTTGTTGCTACGAGAAGAAGGGAGCCATTATGCAGACCCAGTTCTGGGACTACGACACTGGGTTGCTTAGAGATGCCAAGGCCGGAAATGCCACCGCCTCCACGCCAAAGTCCAACGACGACCCCACAGACCCCACCCGGATTTTCACCATCCACGGCCTCTGGAACGACTTGTGCAACGGGCTGTACCTTCTGAACTGTGTGCCTGCATTGGAGATTGGAGACAGCGACAACGTCACCGACATCATTGCCAACGACTTCGGTCGCCGCGACTTGTTCGACGCCATGATCAAGTTCTGGGTCAACAACGACAAGTCCAACGTTCCCGACGGAGGAAGCAAAGCGCTCTGGGTGCACGAGTACAACAAACACGGCACTTGCTTCAACACGGTGCAGCCTCACTGTTTCCAGGGTGCCTACGACAAATTCCAGGCAGCTGTGGCTTTCTTCCAGAAGACAATGGAGGTGTGGAGTACGCTTCCAACTTACGAATTCTTGGCTCAGGCGGGCATTTTACCTACTACTCAGCAGCAGTACGATTTGGCAGACATCCAGGAGGCGTTGAAACAGGGATTCGGCGGTGCTGACGTTTACGTGGGGTGCGAGGATGGAGCCATTGACGAAATCTGGTACTACTTCCGCGTGCGGGGCAGTGTGTTGAATGGCGAGTATCAGCCAAGAAACAGCATGACCAACTCGACGTGTCCTCAGAAGGTGTGGTACATTCCCAAAACAGAGTAAATGAGGAGCACCGAAAAGGCGTCGGAGGGTGCAAGTCATGACGCTTGAAAAAAAAGCGCTGTATTTCAAACAAGAGCAAATTTTTTACATGACCATTGTAGCCTGTTGCCTCTATTGGCGCAAGTTTCGTCCATTCACTTGCTTGAATCTCGGTTTAGCACACAACATCTAGCCCCGTTCCCCCTCCTCACTCAGGAGCATTCCTTGCTGCATTCTACTACTTCGCATAGGCACTTCCCACTGGCTTTCACGTTGTCGTGGTTGCCCCTCCTACTTTCCCTCACATTGTCATGTAATCATTACTTAATCGGTCAAACCAATGACTCCGCACGCAGGTCTGCCACCGGCGTTACCGGTCTTGAGCGAGTCAGCGTGACCGCCCTTGCCCAAGTCGTCAGTGCCATCGTGCACCACAACAGATCTGCCGACAACGGAGTGCTCACCAAGCAACTTCACCAAAGCGTCCTGCTTGGTGCCCTTGGCAACGCCCTCGGAATCGGTGGTGATGTTACCCAAGTCACCAACGTGTCTGGAGTCGTCCTCGGGAGCACCGTGGTCCTTACCAAAGGGGTTGAAGTGGGGGCCGGCCGAGGTGCAACCGTTGGTGTTGTCACCGAAGGTGTGGATGTGGAAACCTCTCAACGCATTGGGGGAGTTTCCAGTGATTTCCCACGTGATGGTGGTGGGGTCAGACTCGGACTTCTGCTCGAAGTGCACGACACCTGAAATGTTCTTGTCTCCTCTGAGTACGGCAACTGCAACGTTAGTAACTGCGTGAGCATTTATATGGACTAAAGAGGGCGGAATGAGTTCACAATTGAGCAAATAAAGTGCTCAATTGGGAAATGCAGGAACATAGCCCTTCTGGGTGGCAAAAAGTCCGGTGCCCCCAATTGATTAGCGTCGCCGAGTACCACATACCTGCTTTGACCATGATGGATTGATTCGGTAGGCACGGAGTGCGACGGCGGGTTAAATAGCTGGCGGAGGGCAAACTAGTCTGTGTGCAGGACGGCCTTTGTATGGCCAGGTCCGCAAGCGGCCACATTAGTAATCGTCTGTGTGCAGGACGCACACATGGCGCCGGTTTCGCTGGCGGCCCGCAGCCTTTATAGCTGGCGCAAAACACCGTGGTGGCCCGCGGCCACTGGTGGTTACGGCCACCGCGGAGGCACGGGTGTGGAGGCACGGGTGTGGCGCCAGCAGAGCGCCGGAGGCACGGGTGTGGCCCGGTGTACGGGTCTACTCTCCCCGGCGTTGTTCATCCCGGAGCTGCTTGTTCAAGCGGTGCATTTCCCAGAAGGTCCACGTGACCAGGCCCAAGATGATGCCCACATAGAGAAAAAACCCGTGCCTTTTCACAAACCGAAGTGTCCCGTCGAAACTGAACATGGTGGTTCAGGAGCGTTTGGGTTGCTGTCGCACATGGGGCCGCGTCCTGCAGAATGTCTGCTGGGGTACGCCAGTGGCGATTATTCGCACCTTCCTGCCTTACAAGGTTCTTTCGATCCACCACCAGAAAAACCCAGAAAATCCACCCGCCAAAACGCATCATGTCAGACTCTAAAAAATACATCGTGACCCTCAAGGACTCCGCGTCCGACGCCGACGTTGCCAGCGTCAAGTCCAAGGTTTCCTCGCTTGGTGGCAAGGTGTTGGACGAATTCAGCTTGATCAAGGGATTCACGGCCCATTTGCCTGCCGTGCACTCCGAGTCGCTCAAGGAGCACGACCACGTGTTGCACGTGGAGGAAGACAAGGAGGTGCACATTCAGTAACTTAGAAACTCTGGTTTTTACATCCAATGTACTTGCTCGATATCAACGGCCATGTAGATAGGGAGAGCGGCGCCTGCAGGACAGCAGCCTTGCTGGCTGGGGCTGGTTTTCAGGGGTCCGGGGCGGAGGGCCAATTTGCAGACGGTTGAAATTTGGTGCCGTTGCTTCTCGTCCTTATTTTTCGCTCGTTCCCCTTTTTTTCTCCCCCCTCCTGCCACTTTTTAGGCTTTGTCGCCCTGTCGCATCTTCCCACTCCTCTACACTTAAAGTGACTTCCCCGCGCTATCCCAAGGCTGTTCACGTACTACTAGCGGATTACCACCACCACCATGAGTTACGATGCTATTAACCGCCAGCCGGTTTTCAAGCCCATCGACAATCTCTTCATGGACAGATTGCGCCATTTTACCGACGGCGGCATGTACAGGCTGTTGAACTTGCCCAAGTTCTACGATATCGACAGAAAGGACTCCAACACCGATGCTATCACGTTGCAAGTCTGGCGGGTTCCAGACAAGGACGGCAAAACCGCCAGACCGCTTTTCAAGGACATTGACTTCGATGCCATTGAGTGGCTGGGCGCCAAAAAAGGCGACAATTTCGGGCCGTCGTGGAAATCGTTCTGGTTCAAGATTGAGTGGCAAATCCCGGACGAGTGGGTCAAGGCCGACCAGGAAATCGACTTCGAGTGGGACTGCAGCAACGAGGGCCTCATTTACGACCCGCTGGGCTTGCCTTTGCAGGCGTTCACCGGCGGCGACCGCAACTTGTTCAAGCTCCCCAAAAAGTACCGCAAGGCGGGACCCCAGCTTTTCTACTTGGAGATTGCGTGCAACGGCATGTTCGGCAATGGCGACGGCGGCGTGCCCGACCCCAACCGCTACTTCCGGTTGAACAAATGTGACTTGATTTTGCCGGATCTCAACGCTCGCAAGTTGTACTGGGATTTCTGGATCGTGGGCGATGCCGCGCGTGAACTCGGCGGAAGCGCCCAGAAATACCAGGCGGCCCTGGTGGCCACCGCCATTATGGATGCGTTCGACCCCAACAACCGCAAATCCATCTTGAAGTGCAGAGAAATCGCCCAGCGCGTCTTGGGCCCCGACGTGGACTCCGACGATGTGTATCTGAAAAATCCGCTCGGAATTGTGGATGTGTGGGGCGTGGGCAACTGTCACATCGACACGGCATGGTTGTGGCCGTTTGCAGAAACCCGGCGAAAGATCGTGAGATCGTGGACCACGCAGCTTAAGCTTGCCGAGGAGTACCCGGAGTACGTGTTTGTGGCGTCACAAATGCAGCAGTTCAAGTGGTTGAAACAGGACCATCCCGAGATTTTGGCCAAGATCAAGAAAAAGTACACCACCAACCAGTTCTTGCCCATCGGAGGCTCGTGGGTGGAGAACGACACCAACATGCCGGGCGGTGAGTCCTTGATTCGCCAGTTTTTGCTCGGCCAGCGCTTCTTGTTGGATGAGTTTGGCGAGCTTGCAACCGTGTTCTGGTTGCCCGACACCTTCGGCTACTCGTCACAAATTCCGCAAATCTGCCAGATCGTAGGCATCGAGAAGTTTTTGACCCAGAAGCTTTCCTGGAACAACATCAACAGCTTCCCTCTCTCCACTTTTAACTGGAAGGCCATCGACGGTTCCCAGGTGTTGGTGCACATGCCGCCTGCCAACACCTACACCGCTGCTGCTCACTTTGGCGACGTGGTGAGATCCCTGCACCAGCACAAGAACTTGAGAGATGTGCCTACTGGGCTCTTGCTTTATGGATACGGAGATGGCGGTGGAGGCCCCACCGAGGAAATGTTGGAGAAGCTCAGACGTTGCAGAGGCATGGCTAACACCAACGGCGCTATTCCAACGGTGCACGTGGGAAACACTCCGGAAGAGTTCTTTGACGATGTATTGGAGCGGTCCAACTTCGGCAAGACCCTCCCCACCTGGACGGGAGAGATCTACTTGGAGTTCCACAGAGGCACCTACACCACCCAGGCCGATGTCAAGAAATGGATGCGCCAGTCGGAGATCAAGATGCACGACCTCGAGTTGTTGGCCACCTTGCTCTCTGTTACCCAGAAAGACTACAAGTACCCAACGCAAGAGATTCACGATCTCTGGGAGGATATTGCGTTATGCCAATTCCACGATGTCTTGCCGGGCTCCTGTATCGGTATGGTGTACTACGACGAGGTGAAGCCCATGTTGACAAAGGTGCTAACCAAATTGGACAAGTTGACCAAAAAGACTTTGAAACATCTTGGAAAAGATGACTCTTTGGCGGCGGTTAACACTTTGCCCTGGCACAGAATCGAGCTTTTCGAGTTGCCCGCCAAGCATGTCAAGCTGTTCAAGTTGGACAAAGACGTGTGTGTGTTGCAGGACGACACGGTCACCAAGCTTGCTTACAACACCGAGAGTGCCGGATTTGTGCGCCACGCAGATGTCAACTACTCAGCCTCCTTGACCAAAGTCGACGATCACTTTGTTCTCACCAACAAGTTGATTGAGGCAAAGGTCAACTCGGACGGTACCATCTTCTCGTTGATTGACCTCGTCGCAGGCAAGCAGGTCGTTGACACTACCAAAACCGAGCAGAGCAACGGTGTAGGAAATCAGTTGTTGTTGTTTGAGGACGATCCACTCAGCTTCCCCGCTTGGGACACGGAAATCTACTCGCTCACCAGCTTCAAGTTCCTTACCGGGGGCAAGGTGGTCAAGAAGCTCAGCAACGCGTTGGAGTCCAAGTTGGTGGTGCGCCACTCCATTCTGGACAAGCTGTACATTGAGACCACCATCTCCTTGCAGGGCTTGACCAGCAACGAGAACATCGCGCAGAACAACTTCATCAAATTCAGCAGCCATGTAGAGTGGCACGAGGATTTCCGCTTCTTGAAGGTTCAGTTCCCCACCACCATCCAGACGGCACAGTTTGCATCGTACGAGACCCAATTTGGAATCACCCAGAGGCCTACACACTGGAACACTACGTGGGACGTGGCCAAGTTTGAGGTTTGCCACCACAAGTTCATGGATTTGTCGGAGTACAACTACGGCGTGTCGATTTTCAACAACTCCAAATACGGTGCTTCGGTGCACGGCAACTTGATGAGACTTTCTCTTCTCAGATCCGCCAAAGCACCTGACAATGTGGCCGACATGGGAACGCACGACTTCGAGTACGCCTTGTATCCTCACAAGCTGAGTTTGAATCCCGAAGTGGTGAAACTTGCCCACAACTTCAACTACAAATTGTTGCTGGCAAGTACATCCTCTTCCGCGGTTAGTCTGCTTTTGGATCTCATCACGTTAACAGGTGACGACTCTTTGATCTTGCTGGCTATCAAGCGCGGTGAAAACGATAAGGATGTGAACATCTACCCCAACATCGACTCAAGCAACGAAAAATCCGCCATTTTGAGAGTGTACGAGTCCTTGGGAGGCTCTTCAAAGGGTAAATTGCAGTTCAAGCTTCCTGTATCCAAGGTGTTCCTTGCAGATGCCTTGGAAAACGAGAAGGAAGAATTGCCATTGAAGGACTCATCAGTGGAGATTGCGCTTCGGGGATTCGAGATTGCCACCTACAAAGTTGTATTTGAGTGATTCGGTCAAATTTGAAGGGAGCAAGCTCCCTAAGAAAAAAGAAAAATTACCTCCCGGCCAACGGCCAACCTTATATCGTTAGAATGGATTGGTTTATCAGGACATCGTAGGTTGAAAAGCAATGTCATATTCTAGGGCTGGTAGAAGGAGATATACAGTACTTTGTCGATAGTTTTCAACTTGAAAGCAATTCGGCTTGTGTACTTGGCGACGTATTTCTGACCTCCACTCCATCATCGCCATCTACAACTATTTTCCTGCAGGACCACCATGGCTATTATCAACCAGCCGTCTGGCCAGATCAAACTCACCAACGTGTCGCTTGTGCGCATGAAAAAGGAAAAAAAACGATTTGAAATTGCATGCTATCAGAATAAAGTTCAGGACTGGCGGCTGAAGGTGGAGAAAGACCTAGATGAGGTTCTCCAGATTCCTCAAGTGTTCATGAATGTGTCGAAGGGACAAGTTGCCAATAACGAGGACTTAATGAAAGCATTTGGTACTACGAATCACGATGACATCATCAAACTTATTCTCGACAAGGGCGAGATTCAGCTCAATGAGAAAGAGAGAAGTGCCAACTTGGCCCAGCTTCAAAACAACTTTCTCAATTTGATTTCAACCAAGTGCATAAATCCAAAACTGAAGAAGCGGTACCCTCCGTCCATGATCCAGAAAGCGTTGGGTCAGTTGAAGTTTCATCTCAATCCTACGAAACCTGCCAAAACGCAAGCGCTTGAGGCCATCAAGTTGTTGATCCAAAAACAGGTCATCCCAATTGCACGTGCACAGATGAAGGTGAAAATCACAGTCTTGGCTCGTGTGTCTTCCTCGTACCATCAGCATCTTCGGCCCCTACTAGACAAGATCGAGCTGGAGACTGAGACTGAGAAGTTGTACGAGGTGGTGGGGATTATTGATCCTTCGAACTACAAAACTATTGTGGATGTTTTGCAGGGCGAAGAGGCGACTTTCAAAAGAGGCGAAGGAAGTGTAGAGGTACTAGACATGGCCGCCATTGTGGACTGAGCGTGCGATTAGTCTGAGATCCGAAGGTTTGGCAAAGATCTTTGATGAATTAAAGGGGCTGCTGGTAATAATAAAGTTGGAGTTTCGGAAATTAAGCAGATGACACAATGGTTACTGAGGCAAGAGCGTTATATTGCGAAAACTGCTGAGTCTGCTTTGGATAGCGCAATGCGATTTGCCTAGCTATGGCAGTGCGTGTGTAATACCTGTTTACGTATCGCTGCCGTGAACTAGTAAGTCTCGGCCGTAGACCCAGGGAGCACAGTAAGTGAATATCTGGTGGCATTGACAGCTGCCGATATTTTTTCCTCCATATCTTGCCATGTGATGCCACGAATCAAATATTACGTATAATAGTTCGCGTTTTCAAACCTCCCAAATACTTATCGGGCCTGTCATTGCAAATCAGGCGTTTTAATTCTACGTATACATCATGTACTGTTGTTATTATAGTATGAGAAGATCATTCGAGGCGCCTTTTAGTACTTTTCCGACAATTCGGCCCATTTGCTTATCTTCGGCAATTTAGCTGCTCGCTCGCAATCTCATATTTTCGAGAATCCGCTCGCCAGGCTCAGTACTAGCGAAACCCCAAACATGAGTAAAAATAACCCAATTTATAACAACAGAGAAAAACAACTCTAGCCATTTTCAGGTCGGGCGGAAAAATCCTCTCACTAGCAAACTAAATTGAAATCGGAACCTCGGCCGCACCTCACCTCATCCTACTGTTCCTACACAGTGCGCATTTTTCAACTCATCACCAATGTCGATTGTACTTCCCGGGCTCCAGGGCCCCAAAACCCCCGCGTTTGAATCTGTCAAGCCTTATTCCGCGCCTATCCGCCGTCCTATTGAACCGGTTGGCCGCTTTTTCCTTGCCCATGCCACCAGAACTTTGCGTGGTCACACCTGGTCTGAGTTCGAGAAATTGGAGGCTGAGAAAAACGTCAAGCAGATCGAGCAAGACGAAGACGAGGACTTGGGAGACGAAGAACAGTCTGCCGAGTTGTTGGCGCACGACCCCCGTGAATGGAAAGACGCAGACCTCTATGCTGTGTTGGGAATTTCTCACTTGAGATGGAAGGCCACCGAGGACCAGCTCAGAAGAGCACACAGAAAGCAGGTGTTGAAGCACCACCCTGATAAAAAGTCGGCCGCCGGTGGATTGGACCAGGATGGATTTTTCAAGATCATCCAGAAAGCGTTCGAGGTGATGTTGGACACCAACAAGAGACAGCAGTACGACTCGGTGGACGAAAACGCGGTGGTGAAGCCACCTGTGGCCAAAACCGAGTACGACTTTTTCGAGGCGTGGGGCCCTGTTTTCGAGACAGAAGCCCATTTCTCCAAGAAGCAGCCTGTTCCTCTTTTGGGCAACGCCGACACTCCCAAGGCCGAGGTGGACGCCTTCTACAAGTTCTGGGGCAGCTTCGACTCCTGGAAGTCGTTTGAGTTCAAGGACGAGGATGTGCCTGACGACACGGCCAACAGAGACCACAAGCGTTACATTGAGCGCAAGAACATCTCCAACCGTAAGAAGTTGAAGCAGGAGGACAACAAGCGTGTGATTGAGTTTGTGCAGCGTGCACAGAGCGAGGACCCACGCATCCGTGCTGCTAAGGATGCGGCCAAGAAGGAGAAAGAGAGATTGAAGTGGGAGAGAGAGGCAGGCGCCAGAGCCAAGGCTGAAGAGGCTGAGAAGAAGAAGATCGCCGACGAGGAGGCCAAAAAACAGGCTGTGGTTGATGCCGCAGAGAAGAAGAAGGCCAAGGAGGCTGCCAAGTCTGCAAAGAAGAAGAACAAGAGAGCTGTCCGTGGTGCCCCTAAGGAGAAGGGCTACTTCGGCGACGAGTCGTCTGCTGCTGCCATTGACGGTGATGTGGAGTTGTTGCTTGAGCAGTTGGACGACGAGCAGTTGGCTGAGCTTGTGGCCAAGGTGGGAGGTGACGCTGACGCTGTCAAGGCGCTGTTTGGCGATGCTATCGAGGCCCTGGTTGCTGCAGGCAAGGTCAAGAAAGCCTTGTTGAAGTACTGGGTTTAGGCGGCCGGCTATGTGCTGTGGATAATAAATGCTAGACCTGAGACGGCCTGCGTAGGGCTTGAGCTTCGTTAGTAGATATATATGTAGTTTCAGAGCGCTGGCGAGAGCAGCTTTTTTTGTTTATCTGACCCATGGGTGACAAGCTTAGGACCAGATTCAGGGCAGAGAGTGCATTCTCTTTTCTCGCACCTCTGGTTCGCATTTTTGACTTTCGAAATCGATTCTTGCGTGCTGAAGGATTTCCAAGAGCTTTGTGGTTGTTCAAACGGTGAGTGACGGATGTGAATTATTGCTCGCCGACTGTACCCGAAAATGAGACAGAAATACAGAGATTATTGCAATAAAATCCAGCACATGTCTGAAAAATTTCATGTACTTCAGTTGATGGTTTGGATGTCTCGCGAAGTGTTTGTGAAACTACCACCGCCCCACCACATAACACGGTAGAAAGTAGGCTGAATAGGCAGAAATAGCTCTCAACACCTCAGCCACAATACGCATTACTCAAGCGCTTAGAGATCCAAATGACTGAAAGCCCAAATACTGCGTTGCGAATTCATCTTCTGGCTAAGCTCTCGTCCACATTGGTAAGGTTACGTGGGCGACTCGGGTGCCTAAGCTGGTGCAAAACAAAAAATAAAACACAGGGCCAGCTAGCGAGTACAGTCTATTTAGCGGGTTATCCTACCAGCACACGGAAATATCAGCTGTTGATCAATGCATTTGAAGATTCCACGACGAGAAACCTTAGAGTAATCTCCACCCGCGAGATGCCATGCATCCGAAGATGGTACGAACGCTATCGGAGAATTCAAGATACTTGGAAAATATCCAGTTGTCAGACATACACCATCAGGTACTTCCGTCGCCTAATGGAGGTCCTCAAGATGGTGCCCTACTGGATCGCAGCGGAAGAGGTTGGACGAGTTGCAAAAATCCCACAATTGGCACTCTTCAGAAAATTTGGTGACTTGGTGGTGGCTATTCCTGAGCTGTATCTCTTCTCGGGGGCAAGCAATTCCAAGCTCTCCCTGTCTGAGATGGAGATAACTGAAGACTGCCTAGCTCTGAAACTGCCAAGGGTTGCCGAGGCGATAAAATTACAAAGCCATAAGACAATTAGCTTTTTGCTGCTTTTGAAGCACCGACTTGCTGAACGAAATCTCGAGGTGAACGACGTTCAGATTCCGAAATGTCTGAGGGATGCATTGCCAGCCGCAGATGAACTTCTACAAAGAGAATTTTCACAGATTTCAGGGCTCATTGCAATTGTTACTCCAGCAGGCCGACGGCCAAAATTGAAACTTTCCCGGGTGGTCCATCGACGGCTATTCACGAACTATACGTGGCCCCAAAGCGCAACAAAGGGAAAATCCAACCGCCTTAAAATTGCAAGAAACAAATTCTTAGCAAGCTCACAGGCCGCTAAACAAATTGAATGGTGGGATGTCGTTGCAGAGGAAGAAAGCATAATTGGGCTAGACAAAGCTTCGAATTTGCATCGAAAATGGTACAAAGACCAGCTTGAGCGTGGGCATTATTACAAGCTTGAAAGTCATATTCACAAGTCCACCCCTTCCAACAAAATGCCTCTTTCTACGAAAGAAAATCTCGATGTCAACTTCTCTTACCATGCCGACGTGCGATTTAATAACGAAAGCAATCCCACCAATTCCAACAGCCTCACCTTGCTTCCAATACGGCAAGTTAGGCAGTTCCATACTCAAGAGCCACCTATAATGGTAGGTAGTGGAACACACGATTTTGTCACTCGCCCATCTCGGTCGTGTTTCAAACCTGGGACATCCGTAGGCTGGCAATTTGCCAATTTGCTTTACCCAGTGAAAAAGAGAGAGACTTGTTCCTCGCGAGTAGTTACGGCTTCTAGCCAAGGTTCGAGGTACAGCGCCCAACAAAATGAATTCAGCGAGTGGTTGTGAAATGCCAGGCAGTGGACCATCAAGAAAATGCTTATCAACTGGAAAGAAAGTCCTATACAAGCATTCCAAGAGGAAATAAGCTTACGATCTTGACATTTGGGACAATTACAGCATACCCAACTGCAATCGACAGAGAGCAATACATGGTAAGAGCAAGCATAACAAAAATTTCGCAACTGTCAATAAACGTATTAAAGTATGGATTCATTTCTTAGCTTGTGTATGATAATATGAGCTTGCATCGCAAGATCAGCAACAAGATTTCAGAGTTCCGATATCACAGAGCGAGCCTGCTCACACAGCACAATACCTCGACTTCAGCTCCCCATGTCTGGCGAACTAATAGTAGTAACACAAGCCGAAGTACCGAGAACCGGGCACCCAATCATCAACGAGTCTTATGAGAAGGAAAATAATCAAGCGGAGCACTCAAACTTCAATGACAATGTGTCACCTCAATGGAAAGAGCAATGCATGGTCAGAAATCACTTGAATAGTAGGACACCACTTGAATGTTTCTCGGGGCCCGCTTGGTCTAAACTTCTCGCCTAATCTTCATCTGGCACGCTGTGCTTCAAAGGATTGGCCGCATTGTGATAGTGCAGTTTGCGCATTTCCTCAAAACGCTTGTGTCTCTCTTCTGCAGTCAACGGCTCTTCTTCCTTCTCTGGCTCTTCCTCTGGCTCTTCGGGCTCTTCTCTGGGTAGCAATTCGCCGCCATTCAATGAGCCACCAGCCGTGTCTCCAGGTTCGTAGGATCCCTCTCCCAAAGTGAAATCTGGAATTTGATCTTCGTCCTTCTGGTAGTACTCGCCGTGGGGATTGAAACCACCTTCGTATGGAGTTTTGGGCTCGTCGATTTTCATTGTCGCCGCCTTTTCTTGCTCGGTCTTGTAAAGATTAATTTCATCCCATTTGAGATGCTCAGAATGCTCGTAGTGCTTGGTACCATTTCCATTTCCGTTTGCGTTTCCGTTTTCGTTGGTCTTGGCCTCAGCCAACTTGGCTCTAATCTGATCTCCTTTGTGAGATTCGCTGGCGAGCTGAGCATTTATTCTTGTATTTTTGATGACCTCATCACGGTCCAATTCTTCTTGGAAATCAGGTTTTGAACTGTCCGTTTCCTTGTTGCGCAAAATTCCTCTGGGCTCCATGGTGTGGGTGAATTGACGCCACGCAGTTCACCATGTGGTGGGGGAGTGCACCCGTACACCTTGCCTGACCACCAAGTCCGTTTCTCCTGGAATGCAACCGTGCTCGAGTCATAGTACGGTTTGATATTGAACTCTCGATTTCTTCTTCTGTCAAGCCATTTCAATCTATATTTAGGCGATCTTGGCGGTCGTGTGCTAACCATCACATCAACAGCAAAATGCCGGATCGAGTTGCCGAGGTTGAGAGAACTATTCTTCGCCACCAGGTCCAGTTCTACACCACTGCATTTTTGGAGCTGATCCCTATATATTCAAAATGGGTCAGAGCTTCTCTTTCATGAACATATTCTCCAAGCTCTGGGGTGTCCAGAAGGAGATCCGCATTCTTATCTTGGGCTTGGACGGTGCCGGCAAAACGACGATTCTCTACCGGTTGCAGATGGGAGAGGTGGTAACAACCAAGCCCACCATTGGTTTCAACGTCGAAACTCTTAAATACAAAAACCTCACCCTCAACATCTGGGATTTGGGTGGTCAAACGCTGATCAGACCATACTGGAGATGCTACTACTCCAACACGGCGGCTGTCATTTTCGTGGTGGATTCCACAGATAAGGATCGTATAGATATTGCGTGCAAAGAGCTTCATACGATGCTAAAGGAGGAGGAATTGCTAGATAGTGCACTTCTTGTTTTTGCCAACAAGCAGGATCAACCGGGTGCGTTGACGGCTGCAGAGGTGAGCCAGGCCTTGAGCCTTACAGATTTGAAAGACCGCAGTTGGTCGATTGTGGCATCTAGTGCCATTCGTGGCGAGGGTTTGACCGAAGGTCTCGACTGGCTCATGGACGTAATCAAGGATGAGCAGTTGTAGAGCACCGGCCGGTTCAAATATGCATACTGAGTAATCAAGAGTACAAGTTTTATTTAAGCGATATGTAGGTGCGGAAACGTGGCTTAGCGGGGCTGGCGAAGCGAGGGCCGTAGACTGTGTCGACTGGCGGATTGATATAGGGGACATTATGTGGGGTAGAGGAGATTTAGGAGTCGAGAAGTCTACGAGGAGTGCAGTGGATGACGTGACGAAACGTATGCATATTGTGAGAGCCGATCTCCTGCTTCTAAAATTGAACCTAGTTGTCGCTGGAGAAAGCCAGAAGGTGATGGAGCAGGAGGTCAGACGAAGTGGAGCAGCACCCAGTGCACGGCTTCGTGCTATGCAACCAGCGATTGTCCTGCCCATTCTCAGCGACTTCAGCCGGAAAGAGACGTCCCAAATGCTCGGCTTCTCGACTGACCAGTGGCCAGCACTTCAGCACTGCAACCCTCCTCCAAAACAACACCGGCGCGTCTACTCCTCGTTTTCGCGATCCTTGACCCGCTGCAAGATCGTCTTGATCATCTCGTTACCGATCGCATTGGCCTCGGGTATCATCGGCAAGAAGAACTGCTGGGTGTCTGTGAAAAACTCCTCGTAGCGTTTGTAGTCGCCACGCAGAATCACCTCGGCCCAGCGGCGGGCGGCAAACGTGAACTCCAAATCGTCTTCACGGAAAGACGCATCTTCGACCGCCACGTTGATGCACTCCTCCAATAGATCGGGCGTGCAGAAAAGATACTCCGTCACACCAAGAAAGATACGGAACAAGGGCGTGGAGCAGATCATGTGGTCGTACGGAATGATGCCTAGCTCGTGCCACGAGTCGACGATGGCCAAAAGCGAGAGATGCGAGTTGGGCTGCACCTTGCCCTCGGGAGGCAACTTGCCGAGCGAGAACCGCTCCAATATGGTGTCGTCCAACAAGAGCGTGGTGTGGTCCGGGTTGTGGTGGAACACGAATCTTTTCGCCTTCATTAGACGCAGCATGAGCTCCTTTTTTTTGCCCTGAATCATGAGCGTGAAGATGGCGGTGGCCGATTTGGCGTACTGGAGCACCTGGCCGTGGGCACTGGGATTCGTGATGGCGAGGCCGGCGTAGACGTGCCACTTGTTGGCGAAAATGCGCAACGAGATGTTGATTTTGGCGTTTTCAAGCCCGCCCGTCCACCGCGGTGTTTCCCACGGGTACTGGTTCGTTGCTTTCCACGCCACGCCCATCAGGAGAAAAGCCGCGTGTGTCACGGCCTGGGTGTCGGCGGTGATTTTGTCGTGTTCTGCCGCCGTCAAATACACCACTTTGGACTGCAAGCAGCTCACAAGCAGCTCCACAAAGCTGAAGTTGGCGTCGCTGGCACGGTGTCGTATAAGCACCAACGGCTGGCCGGTGGGGTCGACCTTGGGGCCGTGGAGAGAGTGCACAGAGACAATGTCGCAGTCTTCCGGCAAGAATTCCTCAAACGCCTCGATTTCGGGCGCCTTGCACGACGTCTGGCCGCCCACCACTGCCCCCACCTTGGTGGACGGCGCGTACTTGGCCACAATGGCGCGGATGTTTTCGGCCTCCACGCTGTAGATTACGTAATCCGCCACGCGCGACACGTGGTGGCCCGACGGCAACACCTCGAACGGCAGCGTGGCGAATCTGGCTCTGGTGTCGTCGTACTTGTCTTCACGGTCGGCGCCCACGACCTTCCATCCGGCCTCGGCAAATCGCCGTGCATACATGATGCCCATGTCTCCGAGACCGATGATGCCCACGATTTTGGTGCTCGGTAGCGTGGCCATGGTGTTGGAGTAGTAGGTGGGAGGTGGGGATGCCGTGGCGTATGCAGGACGTTAGGACCATGGCGGGGCATGGCGGGGCCCGGCGGCGGAAAAGGGCCGCCGATTGGGTGCGTTGAACGCGCGGACGCTCGCTCGATGGACGAGGGGAAATTTGCGCCCGCGGCGCCCGTGGCGCCGAGTTCACCGCAGCCGCTGCTCACACCCAGGGCTCGGAGGTACGGGTGTTTCACCTCTCACCATGAGCCAGAACAAGTCGGCGTTTTCAGCTCCCGGCAAGGCGCTCGTGGCCGGCGGCTACCTCGTTCTAGACCCGGCCTACAACTCATACGTCACGGCGCTCTCCAGCAGAATGCACGCGGTGGTCGGCGAATCGCCCAATTCGGGCGCCAACACCGTTCGCTTTACTAGCCGCCAGTTCGAGGACGGCGAGTGGAACTACGAAGTGAAACAGCATCCCGAGATGGTGGTCACCGAGGCGCACGGCAAAAAAAACCCGTTTCTTGAGGCCGCCGTGAAAACCGTGGTGTGCTACTTCCAGCCGTCGCAGTTCAGTTTGCAGGTGGACCTCTTCTCGGACAAAGAGTACCATTCGCAGGAAAACACGCGCAAAATCGCATCCACGAACGGCGCGTCGTCTTTTCTTGTCCACAAACTCCCCATCCAGGACGTGCCCAAAACCGGCCTCGGCTCGTCGGCTGGGCTTGTCACCGTCGTAACCGCCGCGCTCTATAGCCGCTTTTGCAACAGCGACGCCAACACCTTCAGCATCGAGAAGTCACGTGAGACGATCCACAACCTCGCGCAGATGGCGCATTGCCTGGCGCAGGGCAAAATCGGGTCGGGCTTTGATGTGGCCGCGGCCACTTTCGGCTCCATCATCTACCGCCGGTTTGCGCCGTCGACCATCGACGCGGTTTTGGGGTCGGAGAACGCCGAGCTAGTCAGAACGGTGGCAAACTCGAAGTGGAACATGCGCGCCGAGTCCTGTTCTCTTCCCAACGACATCTGCCTTGTTCTTGGCGATGTGCAGGGCGGCTCCGAGACGCCCAAACTCGTGTCGAAGGTCTTGCAGTGGTGGAGGTCTGATCCCGCGAGCGCCGCTGTGATTTCGGCGCTCAATGCCGCCAACGAGCTGCTCATGGCCAGTCTTGCAGACGCCGGTGCCGCCAAACGGCAGGCCACCGCGAGCCTCACCACCCTGTTGAAAAACATCCGCAGCGGCCTCAAGACGCTCACCGAGAAAACCGGCGCCGAGATCGAGCCAGACGAGCAAACGCGCATTCTTGATTTGTGCGAGACGTTGCCCGGCTGCCTCGGCGGTGTGGTGCCGGGAGCGGGCGGATACGATGCGATTTGCCTCTTGGTGGAGAGGGCCAAAGTTTGCGAGTTCAAGCGTGCCAGCACGAGCGTGGCCGGCTTGCTGGCGGTCACGTGGTTGGATCTCCACGAGGAGGCGACCGGGTTGCGGCAGGAGAACGCGGCGGACTACGAGGGGCTCTAGATGGGGAAAACGCAGGGCTGGACCGTCTTGAGGGCGCACGCGATGGCCTGAAACGGCTCGAAAGGGCCAGAAAAGACACACTGCACGTTCTGGCGCCGGAAGGCTCTGCGACGCTGACGTAAGCACCGTAGTCTGCTCCGGCTTGCACGTTTTTGATCTAAGCGGGGCTCCATTATATGCACGTGAGCCCCGAAAACGTCGCCTGGACCAGACTACGGCCGGCGGTCTTCGTGGAAGTCCACAACGGAAAAGTCTGCGAGCTGGAAAGCAAAGTCGAAAGTTGCAAAGTGCGCCGGCATTTCCTCCGAGAATCTCCGACGTCGAGGAAGCCGAAACCGCCCCGGCTGGTGCTTGTGCCGCCCATCGCACGTCACGTGCTTCCCCGGATTCCGCTTCCACTGCACTCGGCCATTGTCCTGCACATTACAGCCGTAAATGGAGTAGGCGGACGCTGAAACTTCTTGGCTCCCATCTCCGTCAGCACAGCCAAGTCGCCGATGAGACTGCACTCGTCGGTCAAATACACCAGAACAAACGACAGCTGGGCACGTGATCTCGGCCGCCCGACCTCGGTGCGAGAATCTGAGTGGGAGTTGGCGAACCAGGCGGACTCTGCAAGTCTGGATATCTTGTCGGCGGCCGCCACGGAGCTGTTGCAAAACCCGATAACTGCACGGAATCTGAGCGATGCGGAATCGCTTCCGAACCTTATAAATGCGCCGCCCCAGTACGGATCATCGTGCCCCTCGGCAGAAGATGACCGAAAATACAAACTCGGCCTGAGGGCGTTTCTCGCCGTATCTGTCACGTCTGCATTTCTCACTCTAGCTCTTGAGGCGTTCATGTTCGGCGTCATCAACGTGCATCGGCTGAAGTTTCTCGACCAGTCCAGGTACTCGGAAGTGTCCATATATCTAGCGCTTTTCATCTTCGCCGCCATCTACCAGACGGTGGTGACGGTGTTGGGATTGCGCTCCAAAAACCTCATTCTCCTTTGCATGCTTTGCTTGTTTTACGCGTGCATGGTGGTGTACACCGGGATTCAGTACTCGGAAATCTCCAAAGATATCGACCTCGGCAGGACGACCTGGAACGTCGCCGCTAAGGCTACCAACATCTCCACCATCGGCGTGTTGGGGCTAACGTTCACGCTTCAGTTGGCCATTATTGTCCTAATATTGGGAAAGAGTGTGCGGTGGGCCCGGTTCAAGAAAATCGGCGCCAGCCACGAGATTTTGGCTTTGTATGAGCGCTTCCAGATCCACCGCGCCGTGCTCATTTTTGACTTCTTTTTCTTCTTGGGCTTCACTGTTCAGTTTATTGTCATCATGGTGTCCGACAAGACATCCGTGGAGTTTATCCTCACGTGCTGCATGCTCCCGCTAACGCTAGTGGTGCTCTGGTGCTCGGACTTTGCAGCAACTAGGGACGCTCTCTGGCTCTCATGCTGCACGCTTCTATGTTTCGTGGGCGGCTGCGTGTACGTTTTGTTCAAGATGATTCGGTTGTATACAAAGTACACCTCAGCGTATCGGGTCACCGTGGTGCGTGGTGCGTATTTTCCCGGCCGGACGTCGCTTGTGACTTTTGGAGTGATCACCTTGATATTTCTTTTCGCAACTATCGCGTTGGAGGTGTTGGTAATGGTTGGATATGGGCGCGGGTTGATGCCGTATGTGAACGAAAAAGCCCGCAACCAGAGCACCGAAATGCTAGTAATTGACTAGTTGAGCCTGAATGCGGGGCTCTGAAGTTCTAGTTGGTGAGGCTCCGAGTGCTTTTGTTTCAGCAGATGATGAGTCTGGTTCCAAAGTCTACAAGGTTGCAAAGCAATTTTACGATTTCAGCGTACCATGGAACATACGTAACGGCAAGAATCGGCTATTTGCAGGAAGTCTCTCCCTCTTCACGTTGCTGGTTCCTGCCTTCGCAAACCACTGCCGTAAGACCCGCAAACACCGCACAAGCCTGAAAAGCGAGAGCATTAATAAACACCGCAATCATTTCTCACAGCAGCGTAGTGCATTCGCCGACTGCAGCAAAACGCACATCCGCCGCCCAAATCCTCCTCCCTTTATGGCGCCGGTGGCACCTGCACAGAGCATTCTCCGCTATCTGCTCCACATTCCACTCCTACCACAGTAACCAATTGCACATCCAAAACAGCAGCAAATTCGCCAGCAAGTCTCTCCATACAATGACAAGCCCATACATGGACTTTGGCCGTATACAGGAACAGTCCGTCAAGGAGCGGGAGTTCATAGCCAACAACACCAAATACTGGAGCCACGGCGGCCCCAAACTCCTCCGATTTGTGGACTACCACACGTTTGAGGAGTCGCCGTCAAACGCGTACTACTCCAGAGGATGCGGCAAAACCGCAGAAGTCTATTGTGCGCCTCGAATCGAGTTGAAGCATCTTGGATATCACAGCTACAAACGGGGCCTGAGTTCGCTGGACGAGCTGGATCTGGCAGCCGAAACTCCGCCGCCTCCGATGGCTTCCACGATTTATCCCGAGGATACGCCGTCGCCGTTTCTGGGTCTCTTCCAGATCCCCAATTTTCTGTTCAGCCGCACAGGAATGGACACCGCCAACTTCAAGCTCGACGCCTATTCGTTCCAGACGCATTTTGAGGTGGGCGAAGTCACGTACATGTTTGGCGGAGTGCACTACAATCCGGCCGTTGCTCTCAAACAGCTCGGCATTCCGCGGCTGACGGATGCCTCCAAAATCTCGGTGTATTTCCCCGTCGACCTCCCTCCCTTCATGGAGCGCAAGGTGTTTGAGCTGCCGTACATGGCACAGAACACAGACTACATCAAGTTCAATCCGCTACGGGGCACCATTTGGGCCGGTGAGCACGAGCCGAACGACAGTGGGTTTCTGGGCCAGTTGTGCCAGGCTCGCGGCACGCTCGTGACACCGTGGCATGTTTTGTACTGCGGCGGATTCGAGATTGTCGTGGACTCCGTGACCCACGACACAGAACTGGGCCGCTGGATCGTGAAAAAGAGCCTTCGGCTCAATCCGCACGGCTATCTTCTCGACGTGCGAACCGACAAGTTTGTGCAGATCGACATCAAGCTGAAGCTGGACTTGAGCTACCAAAGTCGGCTCGGCTGCAGCTTGGTGTCGTCTCTCTACGACCGCCGCGACTTGGGTTCTCCGCTGCCGGTGCCGGTGAGGTCGTCGCTGCCATTGAACAACGACCGCACCACCCCAGACGAGACGAGAACGGAAAAATCGTCCATTATTGTCGATTCCAGCTCTATGCTCTCGATGACAGGCACGCCGGTGACGCGCCTCAAGATTTCCACTGACGTTAGCCGCGCCGACTCCCTTCACCGGTCCAAAAGCGACCACCAGCGTAAAACACCGCCGGTTCTGGCCGCGTCGGCACTGCCCACGTCCAAAATGTCGCTGGTGCTTCTGAAGTCCACCAAAATCTTGCACAAGCAGAAGCCGTCGCGCCTGCAGGCCCTGATTCACAATCTGTACCTGGAGCACGTGAAGCTCCACCGCCAGCAGGTCTCGCGGCCGTCGTCGCCGCAGCAGAACGTTTTGCGGCTGCCTCCTTCCGGTGGCGAGGACTGCGAGCGTCTCGGCAGCCCCAAAATCTACTCGCCCAAGCCGATTCTGAGCGCCCACAATTTCCTGAGCTTGGACGGTGCGTCGATGGGCGAGTCGGTGGACTCCAGCCGCCCGTTCCAACTCGGGAACTCGGCGCTCAAGTCGGGCGTGGTTTCGGTCTCCGTGTTCCAGTTTGGCGGCTTCAAGCTCCACACGAGCGACTCCGGCCACCAGTACTTCACTTCCACGAACGAGTTACTCAAAATGGAGCTCATCATTGAAGACGTGTCGTCGTGCCGCTTCCACAACGAGGCGTTGGTGTCAGAAATCACCACGTCGTCGTTGTCGGATCTCTGGCCGTCGCCCCGCGGGTATTTTGCGTTCACGCTAGCCGAAGAGAGCATGCTAACCGCCTCAATGCTGTGTACGGTGCGGGGCCCTGGTGGCGATGTGATGCGGTCTCCCACTGGTCTGACACTGGATTTGTTCTCGCTGAGCGAGAAATCGATTGCCAGATCGGCCAGGCTGGAGTACTCGGACCAGTTCCTAGATGGCAGATTCTTGGTGGTGCACGGGGGCGTCAACGACCAGGGCACAGTGTTCAGCGACTTGTTTTTCTTCAATTTTTCCACCAGCAAGTGGCAGCTAGTGCCCTCATTCGCATACGACTATTTTGAGAACCCCAAGGAGGCATGGGAAGACGAAGACATCTCGAAAATGGAGTTCGAGAACCAGGTGCCGTCGCCGAAACTCATGGAGGCCGAGTTGCGCATCTGCCACCACCACATTCTCACCTACAGAGAAGACGACCTGGTGCTATTGGTCATGCTTGGAGGATTCACGAACCAGTACCTTCGGCACTTTGACAAAGAACCGTACAAGTCAGACAAGCTCGACATCTCGCGATATCTGTTGTTTGCGTTGTGTTCGCCCAAGAGAAACCTCATCCGGTCGCCGGTGCTCAATCTCGGCACACAGCTCTGGAAATTCAACAGAGTTTTCTTCGATGTGTCCGAGGACATGTCGCCGCACGCACGCTCCATTTTCTACAACAAAGACTACCTTGCAACGTCTCATGTGTGCGTTGCGGGAGGAGCAATTTCGCTTGTGGGGCGCCAGATCACTCTCTGCCACGGACTCATGTATTTCGTTACACAAAGGGCAAGTGACTTTGGCCGATTCGAAGCTGAGCAGGGCGTGGATGCCTGCCTTATTGGCGCACACACTCATATCACCTTCCCGAGCATGTGAACATTTTGGTGCGAACAAGAGGAAACAGAAGGTTTGGGTGCTTTCAAATAGCGCCAAAGAAAAAAAAATTGCACCTTTGCTAGGCCAGCAAATTTTTCTGAGCCTTTTCTAGCCGCCACCGGCTGCTTGCTTCTGCCGTGACTCTCAAATCTGGGGTCGCCTCCGTGCACCAGCAAAAATTTGCGACTCAACCGTGGAAAAAACCTACTCAGCAACCAACCACAGCACAATGTTCGGAATTGGAGGCGCACCCCAAGTTAGCTCGCAGCAGAAAATCCAGGCCGCCGAGGCCGAGCTCGACATGGTCACCGGCATGTTCAACTCGCTCGTCGAGCAGTGCCACGCCAAGTGCATCAACAAGTCGTACGCCGAGGGCGACGTTTCCAAGCAGGAGGCGGTGTGTTTGGACAGATGTGTGTCTAAATATTTCGAGACCAATGTTCAGGTTGGCGAGAACATGCAGAAGTTGGGCCAGTCTGGCCAGTTCATGGGCAGAAGATAGTGGGTTTGCCCCGGGGTTCCCCAGGTGTACATATATATATATATATAAACAGCAGATGTGACGGATGTAGGGCGGTCAAATCTGGGATCGTGAAATCTGGGATTTCGGGCCCGGGAAATGTGAATTCGGGGTTTCTGAGCGCTGCGCTGAGCTGGATTGGTGACGGGTGGCAAGACGGACAGCAGATTCGCCGAATTATCGACCCCAGCACAGCCACCATATAAGCAGCGTCCTAGTTCCCACGATACTGGGCCCTTTCTACTCGTATTCCGTCACTTTCCTCGGCCAATCGCATTCACCGACTAAATACTATATACACTAGTAGAGGCCAACTGCCCGCCCCAAACGGAGCTTGAGACCTTCCCACGACTGCAACTTGGGACGAACGTCAACAACCACGCCGCTCTCCGCGCCGTAAAAGTCTATCACGTACGGAACCTGCACGCCACACCGATCCACGGTCCAGTCGTGGCGATCAAACGGCCTCGGCTTGCCCAAAACAGCCGAGTTGAACCACGCACGGGGCGTCAACTTCTTCGAGTCGCCCTTGAAACTCGTCAACGAAATGCCGCCGCATTTCTGCACCGCCTCGGCCTGTGTGGTGCGTTCCCAGTTGAGAATGTGCCGCCAGGCAATCTCGTTGACCTGGTTGTGGATCGGCACCACGGTCTGCATATCGGCGGCGTCCGGGTCCCATTTTTTCCGCTTCATGGCCTCGAAAAACTGCTTCTGCGAGGGGTAGATCCAGTTGGCATCGGCGTCGGTGCGTGGAATCGATGAGATTACCCGATCGGTGGGCAACGGAACCGGCGTGCCGGCCCCAGAAAGCTGCACAGACTCAGATTGTAGGGCGCCGGAATTGCAGCCACTTTTCTCGGGTTCTGTGGCTTCGATGGCCTCGGTGGCCGATGTGGTGGTGACTGAGACGCCCTTGAGCCAGCTGGCGCGGGCGGAATGGTCCACGGGACACACGGCGTCGGGCTGCGCCGGAGTCTTTTCCTGCCCCATTTGTGCCATCCACTCGGCACGCTTCGTGTGGTCGACGGGACACTTCTCTTCTGCCATGGTGATAGATCGGGTGTGTGCAGGACCGGATGGGCGGTTTCGACCAGTGGGGCGGAACAGGCGGGAGGAGCCAGGGAGATACGAAGCAGAGCGGAAAAATAGCAAGTTGCGGGGCACGATATTGTGGTCTCGTGGATTGGAGAGAAGGCGCCGGCGGCGCGGAGTTGGCCGGGTGGATGCATAAGTGCCGGGCCGGTATTTAGACACTAGAGACCGGCAGCCGAAACAGGAGTAGGAGCGTCTCGAGGTTTGGGCCGCAACAGGGGCCGCGCTCTCACGGCGAGCATTCTGAGGGGTTGCGGCGTTTTTGCGGCAGTTCTGGCCCCACGACGTGGTTCAAGATTGCGGTGCGGCTCCCACCACGCCGTGGCCGCCTAGTAGATCTTCTTTTTCTCGTCGTACGACAACTCGCCCGCACCGGCATTGACAATGATCAAAAGACCGCCCACAATCGACAACGTCTGGAAAAACTCGTACTTCAAAAAGTCTCTGTTGGCGTTGAACGACGAGTAGCGCCAGAACGTGTTGACAAAGATGTTGTAGGTGAAAAGCAACACGGTCAAGATGGCAGCCGCAAGCTTCGTCTTGAAACCCACCACAATCGACGCACACGCAGCCACACCAACCAAAATGACAATCACACGGATGAAGGACCAGTTGGCGGAAAACACAAAGCCCAAGAACAAGAAAATCAACAAAAGACGCCCCGCAAGCAAGAAGTACTTTTTGTTGTCGGTGTTGTTGAGCATCGGCAACCCGGGCATCGCCAACGAGCGTTTGTCGCGGACGAGCGAGTCAGAGTAGGCCAAAATCAAGCCGCCAACCACCGACAAGTTGCGCAAAAGAAACTGCGAGTCAAAAATCAAGCCGTAAAAAATGCCCTGGAACAACACCACCGTACACAACGTCAGCGTGGCCACCGTCAGCTGTTTTCTCAACACTAACAATGTCGACGCACTGACCATCAGAATCACATTCACCACCAAAAACAACACCACAACCCATCGCCAGATTTTGCGGTACACGTTGAGGTAGTACACCTGCTCGGACCACTGCGACACGATTCTGAGCGCATCTTCGTAAAACGTGGCCACTATGAAAAGCCGACCAATGGCCGGCACATAGGGCTTCAAAGGGCTCAAGTAATCGTCCATGAAGTCCTCGACTTGTTTCAGGATTTTTTCGAGTTTTTCCATACTGCTCAGCTCAGCGGGAACAGGACCGATCCGCGTGGGGGGAGCGCCGCCCATTGGGTTGTTGAACTGGTTGTTGAACTGGTTGGGGCCTCGGTACGCCATTGCAAATCACGTGGTTGGGGCTGGATGCAGAGAGAGAAATAATTCACGACCGGTGGACACGTGACAAAAAGGGAGTGCTGAGTTTTGTGCTGTGCTGTCTCAGAGCAAGACGGTTTTCAATGAATGATCCGAACCTGGCCAGTGTGCAGGGGAGGTGCCGAGGGCCGTGCGACAAAGGGCGACATGGACTGGTGCACGGGTGTTTTACAATTCTGTGGTGGGAGGTGGGTTTCTGTTCCTTTATCATTTCGCGAAAAGACCGCCCGCCGCTGCCTGCTCGAGTGCCGTGGGCGTGACGGCCATTCTGGCACGAGCGCAAATGGCACGTGCTTAAGCACGTGACTACACGCACGTGATGTTCTCGAAGGAGCAATGGCCTGTCCGTGGAGGCGTCGAGGTGCCGTGAGCACGGAGACGCGCAGCCCGGCACGGCATTTGATGGGATGCGGCCGCCGCAGCACACTAAGGTGAAGACACTCCCGGGTGGCAGTCACACCAGCTCCACCGCGGCCGCAGTATATTTCGCGGTATAACTCTTGAGTCTCCCGGCGGCAGTCTGAAACACCAGCATTCGCTCGAACTAGTAAAATAGCGGAATTATGCAAGGACCCCCGGATCCTACCGTACATGCTGTCATGACCAAAGCGGAATCCAAGAAAATCTGCTTCCTAAGCCACCACTTGGCACATTCATGCACGGCGCCTCAAAGTCAACGGTGGAGAAATACTGTGACCTGAAAGTGACCGGAAAACAAGAAAAAAATGGTGCAATCGGCAACGGCATTTCCGCTGATTTGTAACGCAGACTACACTCCACCACGCGTTTTTCATCGAAATGGGTGGGTGGTGTGGCTGGCGTGTGACGCATCGAACTTTCGGCCCCTGTGTCAACCAGATAAGATCATACCCCACAACCCCGTCATCGTTGTTAAGACCGCGCCCCGGCGCTGCCAAAAACCAGTGTGGTTATGTTGCTGCCTTCGGCCCGAGAGCTCTCGAACATTTTCCTAGTGGTCTTTGCTTTTTTTTTCTCGTCCACCGCTCACTTACGTCTTTTTCCGCTGTTACAATCTATCCATGCATCACCTCCCCCGCCCCCCACTCCACTAGTGCTATAGACTTCCCACTTGGGAACGATGTTGGGAAAACGCTCCTTTTGTCCGGTTCTGCGATGTGGTAGTGGGGTGCCTGGCTAGTGGCTGGTGCAGGTTGCATCAAGTGACGTGGAGGCGTAACCGAGCGCGAATTGCAGGAATAGACTTCGATTGTCATCCCGATATTTCGGTATTTTTAGGGTCTGCAAGTCTTTTCTTGGGTAAAACCGCAAGGCTACGAAATTTTTTCACGACGGCAGACTTGCACCCAAACCGAGGTTATGCGCCGTGCTGGTGGGGGTGGAGGATCTGCATGCGGGGCACATGCAGGGAGTAAATTTCGAAGACCCAAAGCACCTGCCAAGTGGAAAGTTACATTCGAAGCCTAAGAGCTAAAATTTAGTTGTTAGCAGTAGCAAACGTATCGAAAACACTTAGAGGAGGTGTCTTGAAGATGACGTAGCGGCCTTCAACATCCCGCAAACCACCAAACCGACCTCCACCAGACCTAATTTAGGAACCATGTACCCGTAGCGCCGCCGCACTCCCTGCTTACCCGTAGTTGGCAGATCCCCTCCAAATTTCGGAATCGCCAAGATCCGGTCTAACTATAAATTCGGCGAAATCCGCTGAAATGCAGACACCAAACATGTCAACAAAGGAAGAAGTCTCATCTACCGAGGAGGTGCTGCAAGAAGTACCCACCTATCTTGGATTCAGCGGAACCACTCTCCACAGAGCCATCTCGTTTATTGCAGGAACTGGTTTCCTTCTTTTCGGTTATGACCAGGGCGTGATGGGGTCGCTTCTTACGCTTGACTCCTTCAGAGACACATTTAGCGAAATCAACGTAATGGCGCACCCCAGTAAGGCGACGTTTCAGGGTTTTGTGGTGGCGGTGTACGAAATCGGGTGCTTGGCTGGAGCCCTCAGCACCATGTACTTTGGAGACAAGCTCGGAAGGAGAAAAACCATTTTCTACGGATGCATCATCATGATCATTGGAGCCACTATCCAGTGCTCGTCTTTTTCGGTGGAGCAGCTTATTGTTGGCAGAATTGTCACTGGATACGGCAACGGCATGAATACCAGTACGGTGCCCGTGTGGCAGTCCGAGTGTGCCAAGGCCGAAAAACGTGGAAAGTTGGTGATGATCCAGGGCTCTTTGGTGACTGCTGGCATCTGCATTTCCTACTGGGTAGACTTTGGTTTCTACTTCGTGACAACAAACTCAGCGTCGTGGCGTTTCCCCCTTGCATTCCAGATTGTGTTCCCCATCGTCATCTTGCCGGTTATTCTCAGCTTGCCTGAATCGCCCAGATGGCTATTGAAAGCGGGTAATGTCACTGAAGCTAAGAAGGTTTTCGCTGCGTTGGACGATGTGCCCTTGAGTGACTCTGTTGTGGAGGCCGACGTCAACGAAATTCTTGCTGCTCTCGAGGAAGAAACTGCTGGCGGCCAGAGAACCTCAATCACTGAGATGTTCCGCCAGGGTGAGGCCAGAAGCTTCCACCGTGTGATGCTTGGGCTTTGGTCGCAGATCATGCAGCAGATCACCGGAATCAACTTGATCACTTACTACGCCGGCACTATCTTTGAGTCCTACATTGGAATGAGTGCTTTGAACTCCCGTATTCTTGCAGCGTGCAACGGTACAGAATACTTCATTGCATCGTGGCTTTCGTTCTACACAATTGAGCGTCTTGGGCGTCGTCCACTTCTTCTTATTGGTTCAGCTGGCCAAGCACTCACTATGGCGGCTTTGACTGGTTGTACATGGGCAGCTCAACACCGAGACGACCACAACGCGGCAATTGGAGCTGCGGTTCTTCTTTTTGTGTTCAACTCGTTTTTCGCCATTGGCTGGCTTGGTATCGCTTGGTTGTACCCTGCCGAAATCACTCCATTGAACATTCGTGCCGCTGCCAACGGATTGTCTACCGCAGGTAACTGGTCTTTCAACTTCATGGTGGTGATGATTGTTCCCGTTGCGTTTGAAAACATCCAGAGCTACACCTACACGATTTTCGCAGTGATCAACCTTTTGATGGTGCCTGCGGTCTACTTCCTCTACCCGGAAACCGCTGGGCGGTCTTTGGAGGAGATGGACAAGATTTTCGTGCAGAGTAACCCCTGGACGCCATGGGATGTTGTTGGAATTGCACGCAATATGCCCAAGGAAAGTGAAGTTTCACATGCTATGGACGAGGAGAAGGGCTACGTGACGCACAGAGAGGTGCTTTCCGTGGAGAAGCAGTAGGCAATAAAGGCTTGTGTGAGAAGGCGTAGGTTTTTCTTGTGGTTTTTTTATCTCCAGTGTTAGGAACATCCAAATGAGTTGGAAGCGCTGCGTGCACGGAACATTCGATAGTGAATACGGTTCATTGAGAGGTTCATTGCTTTACAGTTTTGTAAGATTCAGAGACCGCTTGACGCTGAGCAGAACCAGTCGCACTAACAGCAGTCGATGGTACTTGTAATTTGGACCACGCTTCAGAAACTTCAAACCTACAAACTCGCGCCTAACTGCATTTTCTTCCATTATTGTTTCGAGCTACCCAGACGCAATTCTGCAACTAGCAGGCTTCAAGGCATAAGGGCCCCCTGAATTGCAAGGAGTCATTTCCCTCTTGTAGTGTTTCAGAGTTCTCACACCTAGATAGCCGTGTATCCTCCGTCCACCATCAAGTCTGTGCCAGTAACGTAGGACGACGCTTCCGAAGCAAGATATAAAAATGCTGGCGAAATCTCATGAGGCGTAGCCTCGCGGCCCAAAGGAACCGTGGCCCACCATTTGCCGCGTGTTTCTCTAGACAAATGGTCGTTGAGGCCGGTGTCACAATACCCAGGCAGCACGGAATTCACTCTTGCAAACCCGGCCCACTCCACCGCCAAGACTTTGGCAAAATGACGTACTGCCGCTTTTGACACATTATATGGGGTGATGTTCATGGGGAAGTTGGCAACTTGTGCAGACATCGATGCAGTGATAATGAATGAACCACTGCCGTGCGCTCTAAATACTGCTCCAACTGCACGTGCGCAGTAGTAGACGCCATTCACGTTGACATCCATCATCTGATTCCACTCTCTGTCCGTTTTGGCGGGGTCATCGCTGAGAATGTTTCCCGATTTCCACACAATCCCGGCGTTGGCGACGAAAACGTCAATGGTGCCTAGGCTGGAGACGATTTCCAGCACCGTGGCATCAACTGCGTCAGCAGTAGCAACGTTGCAACGAAACGATAAGACGGTTGTTGAGTATTCCAAAGCCAACCGTTTCGCCTGAGCAGAAGAGTCGGAAATGTCCACGAGAGCCACCAGCGCACCAGCCTCGGCATACAATTCCGCCACAGCAAGCCCTATTCCATGAGCTGCTCCGGTCACCACTGCAACTTTACCACGGAGAGAAAATAATTCCTGAAATGGCTTTCTTTGTGGCGACGCGCGGGGCAAGTCGTCGGTAAACTCAGAGCTGATGTAGGAACGGATGGGAGCTGGCGGCTGTATTGTCATGATCCTGAATGAGAGAAGTTGTAAGCTTTCGATAATCTCCCCATTTTGAGCCAGGTAGAGAGCGGTGGGTTGGGTGGAGGCGCGGGTGGAGGTGGAGGTGGAGGCGGGGCATTTGTGGGGTGCATGGCGCATGGGCCCAGCGCGGGGTGCAGGGTGGAGACGCAAGGGTGGAGGTGCATGAAGACTAGTCGCATCGGAATTACTCTGTGCATATTTGGTAAAGAAGAGATCTGCGGGGTGAGGTGTTGGCACCCAGAAATTAATTTGTTGGCCTCAGCTGAGAGGTAAGAAAGTGGGCAGATTGTAGGCCGAAACTTCGAGAAGCCACGACGCATTGGCGATTTGGAAGCGGCAAATTTGACTGCTTCTTCCGAGTCCTTGATTCCCATTGCTAATGATCTGGAAGGGTAAGTTGGTTACATTGTTTGGGGATGGATGAGAAAAAAAGGCTGCAAAACGCGACACGATGAGATACAGAAGTATATTCATACGGCCACGGGGCTTATTCCCTGAAGCGGCTTATTTTAGGAATCTTGACGTCCATGGCCAGTGAACATATTCTATCAAGATGACCTCAGACTGTTGCACGGGTACCGTTCTTCTTTGGAAATTTCCCTTACTCTATATTGATTAAAATTATGTTGCTAGAGGTCCGAGTTCAGCTCCTCAAGACTGTATTTCCGGGCGTACAGATGCTATCAATCTCGGATCATCGAAAGATTGTTCGTGCTCCCACACGGTGTGTTTCCGAGGCAGGCTCAAGCTTCCAAAAGCCTTCAAAACTTCGTAAATCCCGTACGCGCCCGGGTCCGGAGGCAACTCTTTCTCCTCAGCAATTCCTACGTAAGTTGCCCGTCCCAATCTTGGGCGAAGAAGACGAGTTCCCTCCGCAGCACCATGAGCGGCCTCTACTGCTACCGCAATGTCTTGAGTTTGGCCAAACTTCCGCACAAAAGGAATCAATACGTCCATCACTGTGCGGTGACCTTCACGAGCTTTCGTGTAGTCATACAAAACGTCGAGAGCCCGCAGCATCGAGACTGCAAATAAAGCAGGAAGATCTCTAGTTCCTTCGTTAAGATGCTTTTCAAACTCTGTCACTAGCGCCTTCATGAAAATGAAAAGAATGGCCCCAAGCGTGCCACCCATATCGTCCCGGATTACTCCGAGCACCATATAAAGAACCAGCAACACAGAGCCATTTTCAGCTGCTTTCTGCAATCTTGGAAGTACAGCCTTTGCTCCCTCGCGTAGCCCGTGGCCGCAATCGCCATCGCCCATGCGAGTGTCCCATTCCGTGAGTTCGGGTTCTTTGGCGATGAGGTTCAGGGCGGCTGTAGAGACAACCAGAACCAAAATTTCGGGACAAATTTTAATGTCTGCAGAAGAAGTGCTGCCCAACTTCTGATCATCGTAGTGAGTGAAGTTTTTGATGATCCTGTTGCGGGAAACGGTTCCTCCCGGTTTTGGCCAGCAGACTGCGTTGGTTGAGGCATCAAGAAGCTGCAAAATTGCCTGGGAGCTGAACTCAGCAGTTGCTGCGGTACGCAAATTCATCAATGTGATGGTGAAAATCTGCGCATTGAAAGACGTCACGAAGCTGTTGCTGTACACCCGCACGGGGCGGATGTCGTAGTCTGACTCCAACTGACGGAGGCACTCGTACATGATGGCCTTCTCTTCGATTTTTGGAACACCCCCAAGGTTGTTGATCAATAACACGATATCATCGCCAGCAGTCCACTCGAAAAAGCTCCGTTCGGGGTCGTTGCGGTCCAAGATCATGCGGAGCAAGATGGAGGTGAGTTCTTCGTTCCGCGGAATTCTGTCCAACTTTTGTACTCCCGGCTCATTGTGAATTCCGAGTCCAATTTCCACCTCGGTGGGCCCGAGTTGGCCAAACTTCGTGGACTCATGGCCGGAAATGTGCACATGATCGAGCCCCGCGTTCACAGAAGCAATAGATTTATTAACAGCCTGCCCGAGACAGAAAATCTCGTCGATGGTGTGTTGATCTCGGGATGCTGCGCCCATGATTTTCAGCACAAGTGCAATACCAGCCAATGTGCGGCGCCCTACGAGCTTTCCGACATTCTTCCCAACCGCAACGTCGTCAGTGACTCTCATTATACGGATTTTGTCTTTTCCAAATCTGGCCACAAGCTCCTGCGCGGCCATACCGAAGTAGAGGTTGTCTCCGGTGTAGTTGGTCAAAATGAAAATGCACCCGCCCCACTCGCCAGACAGCGATGGAAGATCATGGCAAGCTTTTTCGGCTGCCATCACATTTTTGAAATTTGGAGATGCAAAGACATCGCCGTGTGCAACAGCAGATAACATGCCGTCGCCAACTAGTCCGTAGAATCCAGGCTCATGGCCAGACCCACCACCACTGACTAGGGCCACATTTTTCGAGTCAAACTTGTTATGAAATATTACTTTCTCCGTGTCTAAAAGTGAAAGGAAGTCATATTCCGTGGCCACAGCACGGAGACAGTGCAGGACAAGATTGTTGGTGTCGTTGGGGAGGAAATGCTTTGTGGCCATAACAAACGAGTTTTAGGTACCGCATACATTTCTCTGCTCAGACTTTATACGCTGTTCTCCACCTGGTGGAGGCGCACGGTGTGGGGGCGACAAGATTGGCATCCAGGGCGAGGATCTCGAGGAATAATGTTTTCCAAAAAACGAACTGAAGTGGCCGATTCAGACCTCTTTTCGTGCTGCTGTGCATTATCCTTGACTTCCCTCTACATTTTCTAGCCATGGCCCTGACTTCTCTTTCTTCCCCAGAAATCACCTCCACCGTGCGGGGCGGTGGAGGTGGGGGTGGAGGATCCTCATATAAAACCCACCACGCGCCCCAAAAACCCACCAAAATGACCTCCCAGAAACTTATCATAGTTGTCGGCTGCGACCAGGCAGGCTACGAATACAAGGAGGCCATCAAGCGAGACCTTGCCAACTGCCCCGCCGTGGGTCACGTGATAGATGTTGGGGTAGACTCTAACGGGAACACCAAGGCATATCCCGTGGTCGCAATTGGTGCGGCTGAGCTAGTGGCGCTGGGAAAAGCAGACCGTGCTATACTTATATGCGGCACTGGTCTTGGTGTGGCGATTTCAGCCAATAAGGTGAAGGGAATCCGGGCAGTCACAGCGCACGATTCGTTTAGTGTGGAACGCAGCGTTTTGAGCAACAACTGTCAGGTATTGTGTATGGGACAGCGAGTAATCGGTTTGGAATTGGCCCGCCGGTTGGCAAGCGAGTGGCTCACTTACACTTTTGACTCCAGTAGCGCCTCGGCAGAAAAGGTGGCCGAGATCACCAAGTACGAGGTCAAGGTTTGAATAAAATTCACTGTCGAATGTGAAGAAGTAATGAAGTTGGCTACCATATCTCGCAAGTCCAAATTGCGAGAGGTCCAATTTGAGCCAAACAGATCGGGGCTCTTGATAGTAGGAGTTCATATCAAACGATGTCGGATAATTCGATCCCTGATAGGACCAGCCTATCCGACGGAGTTCTCCAAGCACTACCCATATTTCTGGTGTACTCCAGATGAATCAACGCATTTAACCTCTGCTCCCACATAGCACTTTCTACATTCTCCTCCACTTCTGGAGTCCAAATATTCTTCTCTACATTCATGTACATTATTCAACTTCATCCTTGGCGCGCAGCACGAAGTCAAGTGCTCTGGCTATTCCCGTATGTCTTGACTATCTGCTCAAGTGCCCTCACCAAGTCGACCGAATACGACCATTTGCACCCTCGGAGAAGATGTAGCACGTAGCATACAACCGCAAGCGACCCGCCATAACAAATTTCGGAATAGTTCAGCCCAAGTCTATCGATTTCATCATCCTTGCCTGGCTCAGAAAGAAGGTGGAAATAACTCTCGGCGTTGGTGCTTGCCTTGTCGTAGTTCACAGCCCCATACTGATCAAAATACAGCCTGAATTCACATGGCCCATTATAAGCAAATTCTCGTCGTGTCTCATAGGCCCAGATTATCAATGCCGCGACATATGCGGTTCCAGGCACGTGGGAAAAGGTGTTGACAGTTTCTTCGTTTCCAGCAACCAACCTCAAGAACATCGCAGACTCAAGCGCTGCAGGTCTGCCATTTGGAGACCGTGCCCACTGGCCAATCAAAGCCGAGTCCCGATTTTGCGCCATCTTGGGCTCACGTCCTATGACGTACTCAACTGCATACTTGCGGATAACAGAAATGTCCGCGTATAAGCAAAACAAGCCCGTGTAGTAGAACGAAATGTTGGCCCACAACGCGTTGGTGGGGCCGTAGTTGTTCATGGCCTGGGAATCTGTGTCGCTGGAGTTTTTCACCTGCTCGTTGTAGGTCCGCACATGGAAGTCGAACTGGGTTTTCCAGTCCCCGAAGCCCCGCTCGATTTTCTTGTAGAAATCCATAAGTTTCCTTTGCGTCACCACCCCAAGGTCCAAAAGGCCCTGGCCCCTCATGTCCCAACATATTCGCATGAGGCCATGCAAAAGAATATATCTGGAATAGAGAGAAAAGCAGTCCACCAGGTAGGTTCGTGTCAGCTCGGTGAGCTCATTCATCATGGACTTGAGAGTCCACAAGAACGTGGGCCATTTTCCCGGCGCCAATTCCGGCCGGGCTGTTGTTGGCATGCTCATGTGCAGCTGACGTTGCTGCCGCAGCCACTCTCTCGCAAAGCGAACAGGTTCACCACTTTGCCACACCTCGTCAGAGCACGGAAGCTCGAACTTGATATCAAATGATGACAAGAGCTCCAATTTGGAGAAGGTGGTGTGCTGGGTGTCGCAGATGAACTGGAAAAACACTGCACGCTTGCAGGATTCGTAGTAGATCCAGCGGTGCCACTGCGACCTGAGCACGTCGGGGTCGTCAAATTCGTTTCCGACTTGCGGCTCCTGGATTTCCTCTAGTAGGCCCGAGAATTTCAAGTACATAACGTTGGCACCGTGGTCGACCTGGGCAAATTTGTTGAGGAGGGAGTCTCCGAAGTTCTTGGCAGAGAAATTGTGCATAATGAGCGCCTGCAAGAGTTCAAGAGGAAGTTCTGTGCTGCCCTCCACCACGTTGTATATTGCCCGCCTGTACTTTTTGTTCAATAGAATCAGCGTCTTGTACTCCCAGTCGTCCACTGAATGCGCCATGCCTATTACAAGCATACTTGTTAGTAGATATGCATCGCACGTGTTGGGATCGAAGGTGGCCCGGTGAACAATGGGAAACGTCTGCGAGAAGTTAAACCAGTAGAGAGCCAAGTACTCGTCGAGCCGCTCCACGGAGATGCTCTCCAACTCCTTGACCTCGGGAAATATGGCAAAAACAGTTTGTCTGGTTTTTTCTTCGATCTTCACGGTGCGGCCGCCGATACTTCGATTCCACGCCTGCGACGCCTCGTAGTCCAGATTCTGGAACGCCGTGGGCGTTTCATTCTGTCTCCAGTCCTCGGCCACGGGATTCAAAACAGTCGACGTGCCAAATTCAGATGTAGCGTCGCTGAACAACCAGAGCAAATTGTCAATGAGCCCCCCGTTTCCTCCTATCGCTGCCTCCATCGCGAACGGCGAGTTCACGCTGCCATCCAGAAAAGAACGGCCGCGGTAGAGCAGCAGAACACCCGGAAGAATAATTCCAGGCTGTGGTGGCGGCGTAGGAACGGGGCCGAGGCTTGAAAAATTGGGGAGACCAGGACGGATTCGTGTTTCGGGGCCACGTGACTCCCGGGCTGGATTCGCCGGAGCCAGTGCAGCAATGCCTGATCCGGTGCATTGTTTGAGATGCAATTTGCTGCGTTTGTGCTTTGAAAGTAGGTCACTTCTTGCGAATGCCACCTGGCAAGGTTTGCACTGGTAGGGTTTGATACGGAGATGGTTGAGCTGATGCCGATGAAGATAGTCTTTGCGGCTGAAATGCTTTCCACATTCAACACACAGATGTCCTGGGTTACTGATCATCCTACAACGGATGTAGTAGCCCCGTGGGGGTAGCCCATATTTTGTGTGGAGAAAAATGGCTCTTCTCCGCATATGCAGTGTAACCCTAGGTGCAGGGTGCCCCGCGGCGGTGCAGCCCCCACTCGCACGATAGCCGGATTTGTCATTTCGGGGTGTATTGGAAAGTGTATCGTTTATTGTTTGCGGATCATGTTGGAGACTGGCGAACGGGTTTTGGGCTTGTTGCTGATAGCTTGCCCCGGAGTATTCCGCGAATCTGAAGCCCTGCACTATTTAGAGCCCGTGCAGTTACGGCGGGGCTACCCATTTCTGGGGAATTTTTCTCGCCTACGACTTTGGGTCATCGGACGCTGATTGGTCATTCAGGCCCAAAGTAAACTACACGCAGGCGACTTTATTTTGTTTTAAAAAAACTGACTGTCTTCGCTAGAAGTTGCACCGCCAAGTTGAAGAGCATGAGTCACTTCTGTCTTGTCTGTGCCGCCGTTTTGCAGCGAGACTTGACTCCTGCAGTATAATATACCGCGACTAACTCCGGGGTGAAATTATCAACCTGCTCGAGCGGGCAAGATTTTCTTCAGGGGGATAGAGATTAAATCAGCTGGCAGTCGCTATGGCAGTCATTTGTTGACAAAATTACGCAATCTTGAATATCACGTATCTCCTCCTGATAAAGCTGGCGGTGTGCAAGTACCCGAACAATACCGTGCGAGCCATTCTCACGCTCACGAATGCTCCTACGACGTTTTGCTTTGAACCGAGTCGAAAAGTTTCATAGCATTAGTTCTTTCTTCCAGGTGGCTTTGAAATGTAAAAGAGCATTCTGGTTTCATCTATCGACCCCAATCGATCAAGACTGACATCGAAGGGATCTAGCCATTGGCTAAGATAGAGTCTGATCGCATTTTTCTCTTGAAATGGATTCAAGAATAGTTTAAAAGCTCAAAAATATCCAAAACCCGCTGGGTGAGTCCTGTTGAAAGGCCCTCCGAGACTTCCACTGCTCACGAAGCTGGTTAACTAGAACGACCGCTTGAGATATCCTTGTATGCTAGCGCAACTCTGAAAATACTCTTCTTTTCGGTGCCAAACATGGTCTTGTAAATTTAGGCATCGGCCCTAGAAGCTTTGTGTACTCAGTAGCCGTTGCCGCTAAGTTAACAGTGAATGGCCCAGAATCTTGGCTCCTATTGATGATTCAATTTATATGTAAATTATCACAGCTCTCACAAGGCAGCTAGCATACCTCGTACATCCGTGCCAGGACATGTTGTACTGTATACAGAAACGCACTAAGAGATGAATCGCTACATCTAGTAACCCTTCACAACAGCGGTGAAAAATCTTATTACGCAAATTTAGAGGACAATAGCTCATGGAACTCAGTTTCAATAAGAGATAGAAAGTAAGATGTGAGTAGAGAAGAGCCATTTTTGTGAGAAGGCATGTATTTTGCGGCTTGATTTTCACTTGAATGTGCGAAAAAGCACCATCTATTGGGGTACAGCGCCAGTGAATGCATCTACAGAACAAGAGCTGCATTGTCTAAGAGTAGAACCAAAACCGAGCGATTTTGGCCCCTTTTTGTTACAAGTATTGTCTTAATAACAACTTCAGCAAATTCATTTCAGATGATGCGGTGGCTCAATGGTAGAGCTTTTGATTCCAAATCAAAGGGTTGCAGGTTCGATTCCTGTCCGTGTCATTTTTTTGAATCGCCGACGATGTGTTCGAATTGATCATGCCATATCCTTGCGCCCATTTGAGAGACATTGTGGCAGGTAAGCTGGCCAGGACATATCGAACTACGTTCCTTAGGCTCTACAAGAATCTGCATATTGATCGTGACATTCGCTGGTAATTGTAGAGCAAGCTTAAAACAGCAAAAGACTCCCGTTTGCGACCACGAACTCACTCGAAAATGCGCAATCGCCAGAGTGGTTCCTGTAGTACATCCAAGAGAATCGACCAACATATCGTCGTCAGTTGTACCGACCAGGTGTCAACCCTGACGTTCTCCGTCTAAATGATCACACCCTAACATCTCCAAGCAGTACTTTTCATCTATGCTCGTGCCTGTTTAGCCACCCTGCGGCTTCCATGCTTCCTGACCTCGGAGTCCATCAACTCTCTGACACTGTGGGCGCCTGCAATCGCTAGACCCAATATGCTCTCCAAACTATCGAGTGCCATCTTGTCTTCTAGAAGCACCATAGCCAATTTCTCCGATTCGCCTACCACACCGACTGTCATGGAACTCATGTCATTCTCTTCGAGAGTGCACAAGTCCAACAACGGCGACTGGTCAAAAAGGCCAACGTTGACTGCAGCGATGTAGTCGTACATGGCCACGCCTGCATCTATTAGCGCCAACGTGATGGCATTCGTGATGCTGGCCAAAAGGCCCCCGTCCTGTGCTAGCACGTGAACCTGGATTTCAATAAGGTTTCTCGCATACACATGCGATACGATACTCTGCTCGAATGTTCTCTCGAGGGTCGTTTTGAGCTCAAGCATTCGCTTTTCCGTCTTTCCTCTCTTCTTTCTATCGATGGTGGAGAAGTTGGCGACGTTGAGCCCAACCTCGATGACAGCTTTTGATTGGTCCTGCTGGGAACGCAACGGCGGCTCCTTGGGCCCGTGCACCATCGCCATCACCTTCGTGTTGCCCTGTTCGACGTATGCTGAGCCGTCCAGAGAATTTGGGTGGGTGTTGAGCCTGCACTCAAAACGACGTAACTCGTTCCAGCGCCTCCCGTCAACACGGAGGCCCTCGGGCGAATAAAGTTCCATTCGCGACATTTAGCAGATCTGTGTGATGGGAGTGAAGCTCCGAAGTCAACTCAATCGATGAAGCATCGCTGCGAAAGTGATCACGTGCTGTATGTCACGTGCTCTCGACAACGAATATTGCAATTAACCAGCAGTTCACCAAGAAGAAGCCGCAGGCTGCGCCGAGGAGACCACGGTCAAATGTGCTGACGCCTAGGAATTCGAGCCGGTATGCCAGATAGAGCCACGCGCCCTGCGCAACGACCCACAGCGCCGCCATGACAAACCCGAGTGCATATTTCTTCCCCAAGGTGGATGTAGCCAAGTATCCGGGTAAGAAGATCAAGAACCAAATGAAATATTGTGATGTCATTACCTTGTTGAATGTCACAAAAGCAAATGTCTGCACGAACAAGCAGGCAACAAGGCTGTGCTGGGCCAATTTAAGCGGGACGAGCACGGCTGAAATTAGCAACTGCGGGAAAAATGCCAATTTTTCGATTCCCAGGAGAATTGACATCACCCCCGAGGCCTGGCCCTGGCTGGCCGACTTATAGTACAACACAATGTTGTAAACAGAGAAGTTGTGACGATGGTCGAGTCGGGTAAGGTGGTATAAATACGAATGGTGTAAAAATTCCCACCCGTATTCTGCGAACATGAAGTAGTTCCAAGCCGACACAGATGCAACGGTTATGCCAGCATAGGCGATGTTCTTTCCATTTAGCCAGTTTAATACGGGAATCTTTGCAAGCCCCGGTAACAGCTTCCCTCTCGGAACCAAGTAGTACATTATTGCAGGAAGATATATGATTGGGTAGATCTTGAAGTGGATCGCTACCCCGAGCCACATCGCCAGTTCGAAGTACAGTTCACGAAGAAGTGTGTCCACGGCTAAAAGAATAATGAACGTGAGAACACTCTCAGAGCTTCCCCTGGTGCTAATGGTAATAACCATTGGATTGAGAAGCCACAATGCCAGAAGAACGACTCTTCGATTTGTGCTCACCAGAGTAGGTAGGATTCTGTAGATCAACAACCCGGTGAGAAGATCACAGGCCATAAAAAGAAACTTGCCGAAATGAAACCAAAGGCCTCCAAATGCAGTAGGCACCAACATCCAAGCTAGAAGCGGCGTGTAGCGGTAGGTTTCACGGAGATAAGGCGAATCTCCCTGGTAAACGAAACGCGCAGCATCGGTGAACACCACATAATCAATGTCTGTGTATTTCACCGGCATATTTTCATCCTGATAGAGCCCAAATAGGAAAAATCCGACACGCGCAGCCACGCTGAGTGCCACTAGAAGGGTAGGGCTCAAATTCATGGTGAGCAGCGGAGTGCACACAGCTCAGATCCAGTAACTACACCATCGTCACCAGAACATGGAATCCCTGCAGGAACAGGTCTACCAGCAATTTCTCCATTTCGACTGGGACTCGCTTCCCGAATTTGTGGAGGGTCTTGGCCAGATCTTGGACTCGCATTTGGCTTCACTAAAGGAGCAAGATCCTCTGGTGTCTACGATTCCTGCCGCTGAAAGGCAGCAATTGGTGGACCAGGCAAAGTCTTTCTTCTTCTGTTCTCATACAGGTCATATCCTCAATTTGGACGAATTCTATGCGTGGAAGCGTAATAACGGGGACAAGATTTCGCTGGTGAATGAGCCATCGGCGGATGAAATTGCGCCGCAAGATGAAGGATCTAGCGATTCTGCAGAGGTGCCGTACTCGTCCAATTATCAGAATGTGGTGGAATTAATCATGGCTGGGAAGCCGGTGCCGGGGATAAAGGAGATTCCCGATACGGTGCTTACTGAACAGGCTTCGGAGAGCACTTCAGCGGCTCGGAAAAAGCCATGGGAGAACTGAGAGAGGTGCTATTCTGGCAGTGACTCTATGTGGGGAGAATTTGCTCTCTCGTGACTAGGAGTCGATTTTGACCAGAAACAATTGGAAGAAGCTGGGGGTGCAATCGGGAAGGTTACGGCCGACTCGGCCCGGTAAGATGCATAAATGGAGTTGCAAATACGTCGCGTTCTATCCATTGAACAGTTTCCTGGCTGAGTCTGCTGTTGTGTCGAACAAGTCGATTCTATATATATGTCAGCCTCACGGTCAGCTCACGGTCAGCCTTGACTGAAGTACCATGCTTTTCCCTGCAACGTCTTGCGTCGCCACTTCAGAGGGCCCTGTGTCGAGGGGTATGTTCCTTCGAGTGGTGTCATGAGCGTCTTTTCATTGCAAGAGAGGGTTCAAGAGGCCACTCCGTGAAACAGACGAGCGATCGCGATATTTGGGCGCACATGTACACACCAAGCTTCTAGTTGCGTCACGCTTCTCTCTTCGCCATGTTTCACTGGCTTCTAATGCAAGAACCGCATTACCGCCTCAAATGCCGCCAACGCCGCTGCATTGGCCGGGAAGGACCTTAAAATGGACGGCCCGAATCCTCTTGTAAATCCTGCCAATCCGCGCTCCCTATAAATATACCTCACCGCATCCATGTACCGTGGAAACTTCTTCTCGGCCCTAATGGGGCTGTCTGTCATGATGACTTGCTTTACAACGTCAGCAGGGTATGCAAAAATCCAGAAAACGGTCGCCGAGAGGCCGCCGGCCCAGAAATTGATGGACGGCTTGGAAAGCTTCGTGTTGTCCGTCAAGTAGTTGGTGAAAACTTCATAAGAACCCCACCAGAAAATGAAGTTCGTTCTGAACACCATGGTGCCAAAAAGACCGGTGTACCACGTGAGCGGTGAGATTTTCCACAATTTCTTGGCCACATCAAGGGGCCCCGAGTAGATGCGCAGTTTGGCATCGTATTGAACCTGCAATCTGGCCTTAAACTGCTCGATCGGCGCCGCAACAAAGGACACCGTCCATCCGCTGCCCAATCCGGCAATTACGTGACCCAAAAGGGGCATTTTTTTCTCCTCTGGGTACAAGTTTTCCTTGACAATGCGACGGTAGAGATGGAGCGAACCAAGCATAACGGAATCCATGAGCACCCAGCCGACCAACGGCGGCGTGAAACCTTTGTAGAAGCCTCGGAAGCCCTCGGAACGGAACGTCTGCATAACGCAGTCAACGGGACCCTTGAAACGGCCCTCGGAAGTCTGGAGTCTGACTTTCACGGTATCGAACGGATGGCCCACGGCGTTCTTGGTCACGCCCGAGAACATGCCGGCCACAAATCCGAGGTACCTCGGAGGATGTTTTTCTGTGTCGGCGGACATGCCAAAAGCTGTGAAATGTGGAGATGAAGATGGTGGTGACTCCGATTCCGACTGAAAAATCGCGCCGCACCGGTACCGGCGCGGTCTGGAAGCAGGACAAAGTTGGCGAAACAGCTTGGTAGTGCAATTGGAGAGGTTCAATTTTGCGGCTATAGGTCAGTGGGCCGTATTTTTTTAACATTCACGAAAGGAGAATCGTGGACGGCTTGATGCTCAATGTTCTTGCCAGATGCGGGTAGCAGATGGAAGTTTGAACAGTTCGGTGACATGTGGATGAGTAAAAGTGCAAATTAACTATCCAGTGTGATTTTGGTTGGATATTCTGAAGGCGCTGCGCTCGGTATTTCAATCCTCATTGGCTGTTCAGCACCGAGCTAGGGACATTCTAGAGAACTGTTTTGCGGAATAGAGCGACGCCGCCGACGTCTTTCTACCGCAGTACACTGCTGCCTATAAATAGCACTGCTTGCAAATCAGTTGCGCTAGTTCTGTCGCCAGTGCTCAGTGGAGGCGAGGTTTCCGCCTACACAGAAGAAAGCGGCACCGGCCGTTCCTCTCGGCGCCGGATCGTGCCGAATTCCGCACATCGACGTCGTCCGCTGTTCTAGCGAGTTTTCCTCTTTCTTCGTTGTTTCCTCTTTCTCCTGTCCTCCTCGCCCTCTCCTACACCCCACCTGCTAACTTGCCGCCGCTGGCGCCTCCTGCACACACATGTCCCAAACCACCAAATCGGAACCGGCTTCCCAGCCCCTGCCCCAGCCGGCGCTGGGCGGAGAATGGAACACAATTCCGCTCAAGGCTTGCCTGGCCAGCGACCTTGCCGATGCGCGCCACCACATTCTTCGATTCCAGTCCCGCCAGGACGTCGATGTGGTGAAAAACTTCAACCGCCCGGTTCGAATGCACCGCAAAGATCCACAGAACATCCAGTTCCACTTGTCACGTGAGGAGATGGACCGCCGCAAACGCGAGGGCCAGCCGCTCCCCGACCCCGACGGCGAGGCGAAAACCTACGTGGACGAAGACGGCAACGTGGTGACGGCCGACATGTCGCAGGTGGCGCCCGACGGAGCGGCACGCAAGGCACGCCGAAACATGTTCAAGCGCAAAACCAAACAGGTGCACATGATGGACGAGCAGAAGCGCAAGTTGCGCTACGAGGAGTACTACCCCTGGGTGATCGAGGACTACAACGCCAGCAACGTGTTTGTGGGCAGCTACGAGGCCGGGCTGACGGAGACTACGCAGGTGCTTTTTGTGTTTGACAAGGACGGCTTCAAGCTCGTGCCGGTGGAGAAGGTGTACCGGTTCACGCCGAGAAACAAGTACGCGACGCTCACGCTCGAGGAGGCGGAGGCGAGAATGGAGAAAAACTCGGCGGCGCCGCGGTGGCTCATGAAACACATGAACGAGGGCCCGGAGGAAACCGGCGGCGCGTCGCGCTTCACCACCGGCTTTTCGGCGCCCAGACGTCCCGGCGGCGTCGGAGCGCCCGGCGGCGCAGCAGGCGGCTCGAGCGCACGCATGCGGACTGTGCAGGGTGGCCTCGTTGGCGGCGACCGTGACTCTGACCACGACGACCTCGATTTCGACGAGGAGTTTGCCGACGACGAGGAGGCGCCCATCATGGACGGCGACGAGGAGGAAAACAAGTTGCTGGAGAAGAAAATCAAGAAGGAAATGCTCAAGGCGGCCCACTTGGGCGGCGACGCCTCCGACGCCGACGACTCGGACGACGATCTCAACGACCTCTTCGAGGTGGAGAAACTGCGCAAGGTGGACAAGGAGGGCCGCAAGTTGAAGAAGGTGCTCCACAAAAACGAGGGCGGCGTCTACGACAGCGACGACGACAACCAGAACACCAACCCGTACGTTTCGGCCAGCGACTTGGAGAGCGACCTGGACTCGGACCTCGATGCGGCGGTGAAAGCCGAGCCCGAGGACGACACCTTGGAGCCCACGGTGCGCAGAATCACGGTGAAAAGCGCGCAGAACGGGTTTGTTGTCATCCGGGCGCCGAAGTCGTTTTTGGCCTCGTTCCCGGCTGGAGAATGGAACCCCAACGCCAAAAAGAGGCCGCAGGAGGAGCCCGCTGCGGTGGCCGTCAAGAAAGCGCGGCCGGCGTCGGCGCTGGTTCTGCCGGCACCCGACGCGGTTGGCGATCTTGACGATGCCGGTGCCAATGGCGAGTTGGTGACGGTATCGGAGGTTGTGGGGATTGTACGGAGCAACCCCATCACGACGAAGGAGTTGCTTGCGGGGCTTAAGGGCCGCATTTCGGCGCACAGGGACAATCGTGGCCGTGTGATTGCTATTGTGAAGCGCAACTTGAAGTTGGTGGACGGAAAGTTGCGTATGAAGGAGTAGCGGACAGGGTCGCATGGATTGGATAGAATATAGTTGCCGGATGGCATAATGAGATAATGGGAGTAGCAAACGGAGGAGATTGGATGCGTTGACGATGAGGCGGGATCGGCGGTAGATTAGGGTGGCATGAGGGTTTGAGCATGGGCGAGCCGTACCACCTCTTGCCTGGATTCAGAAATTTTCGACAGCCAAATAACACGGTTATTGCTGAGTTTGCATTTGGTCTTAGGCAGCGCTGGTTTCAAGTTCTTCTTGGATGGAGTGAGACACGAGCCACCCGACTTGGATCCATGAACTGGGTGTTTCGAAGTATCGAGCGAAAGCTCCGAGGTTACTTTCCGCACAATACGTGGCTAGGTAAACCCTTTAAAAAACCTCAAGTAGCAAGCCACTTGCGTTTTTGGTTTATACGGGATTAATGGAACCCCCATATCAAATTGAAGAAAGCGCCGCCCATAGGAGACAAAAGAGTTTCGGAAGGTGTGTCCTACGCAAACACTGTGTTTGAAAATAGACGGAATGCACAGAAATCTTTATTTCATTCTAAGTACTAGATTACCGCTTCCCCCTCTCACAAAGCTTCGACACAACCCAGCTAAGGCTTTCCACACCGGGCGTAGCATTCACTCGCACCTACTTAGGCTACTGTGCTTGATTTTCTGTTTATTTTGTTCTAATTTTTTTTCTTTTTTTGTTTTTTTTGTCTTTTTTTTTTGTTTTTCTTCTTTTTATCTTCTTTTAGTTAGCAATCACTTCCTGCGGCGTCCTCGTCTTGTCTTTCTCTTAGCCTTCTTCTCTTTCTTCCTCTTCTTAGAACACTTAGCTTTTCCCTTCTTCACATCCCTCGACTCTTTGTCATCGTCCTCGTCCTCGTCCTCGGAGTCTTGGTCCGGATCTTCTTCTTCGTCACTGTCTACGTTGTCCTCAGCACCGAGAAGCTCGGCTTTTTCCTCTGGGTTTTGATCCTCTGTCTCGTTTTCCAACTCGTTGTCGCCATCGTCAGCCAGGCAATTTGCAGCTGAAGCGTCTACATTCTTGCAGGTGGAGGACATTTCCACAGCAGGGCCACTTGCATCCAAAGCAGGCGCAGCCTTTTCTGCGGCAACTTCAATGTTGCAACAAGAAAAGACTACGTTTTCCTCCTCAACCCGGGCCCTGGGTGAGGAGACCTGCTCTGGCTGTTCGTTAGCGCTGTCGCTTTCATGATCCTCTTCAACCTCGGCAATTGGGCTCAACGGTTGCCGGAAAACAGAAGGTAGAGGAACCCGGTGTGATTCCCTGTACACTTGAATAATCCCATGCTGTGTCGGAATCCTGGGGTTAGGGGTTAAGCTCACTGGTCTAAAAACAGGAAAGCGAGCTGGTATGAGGTCCTTGCCAGGGCGAATCGGAGGGGCTCCAGATTTTACTGAGCCCCTCTCGGTCTTGTCTTTAGCGGCCCACTTATTTTCCTTGGCCCATCTGATAGGGACATTGTTCTCAATTGGCACAACTTCTTCCATAGGCGCTTCCTTTTGTTCAGGCGCTGCTATTGCAGCGGCCACCATTGCCTTTTTGGCCCTTTCTTGCTCTCTGCTGTCCATTTCGTCCCAAACGTCCCAAATACTGCTCTTTTTGGGAGGTTCTTCCGCCAAGTCTTGATTTAGGCGTGTTTCTGTGTTCTCTGTTTCTGTGCCCACTGTTTCTGTGGCCATTTCCACTTTTGTGGCCACTTCCACCTTTGCGTCTATCTTGTCTGTGCACAAGGACATTGGAGCCGACTCCGAAATTTTGAGCTCTTTGGACAATTTGCCCATTTTAGCATCCTCTGCCCTGACCGCACTGACATCCTCCTCTGTGAGCACGTCGTAGAAACCCCTCCGGTAGGGATTGCGTCCCAATTTCTGGCTGCCGAATTCTTTTTGAATAGCCAAGGACACTTCCATTGCCTTCCTGTCTTCAGCGCTTATCCCATCCTCCGATTCTGTAGTCTCTGTATCCAATGCTTGAGGCGTAATTTCAGCCTCTTCTTCCTGAGTCCGCACATCACAAACAGAAGTGTGTTTTTGCACAATCTCCAGGTGCACAAACTCGAATTTCTCCGTTTCTGGAGAAGTTTCCGGGGTCTGTGTCGTCTCGTTAGTTTCCGTCTCAGGTGTCGCAGAAGATGCCTCCTTGGGGCTCTTTGATCCTCTTCTTCTTCCTCTGCGAGTTCTTTTCCTCTTCCTGCGGGCTGGCTTAGATTCCTTCTCATCGTTAAGCTCAGTGACCAAGGCTTCTTCCTGGCCATCTTGGAAATCCTGTGCTGGAACCTCACGAAGAGTCTCAACAGCTGGGATTTCCGCGGGCACTTTGTGCTCCCAAGTAGTGCGCGGTATGGTGCACAGAGTCACCCCAAGAATCCTTTTCAACTCCAACGTCGAGGCCAGTTCCGCCGAATGAATGGGGTCAGCAGGAGCTTCGACGGCATATTTGGGAGGTTCAACGGTTGCCGGAACCTCTACCAAGTCATATGCGCCAGCCCGCAGTGTTTGCGCACACTGCTGCAAAAACACATCACAAAGCTGCAAATCCTGCAGTCTAGACGCACGCTCGGATTTCTCGCATGCGGGTGCACAAAGTTGTTCAAACTGGCACTCAAGACCTGCAATCAGGATTTTGCGCTCAAAGATGCTCGCGTCAAATCCAGGTGCTTGGAAAAGCATCTCTCCGTAAGCGCGGAGAAACGGCACACCGGAAATTGCGACCACTTCGCAAGTTGCAGGTTCTGGCAGATTTTCCCGCGCAGGCGAGAAATAGACTGCAAGGCCCAAGAACAACTTTTCTGACCATTTTGTGCCCAAAATTTTCGCAATCACCATAAGGGAGCTGAAAAAATGGGACATCGAAACTTGGCCGATTTGTCCGCAAACGGGCTGCAACTTCATGTCGGATTTTTTGACGGGGATCAACCTAAAACGCCTGGCGATTTTGGTGATCTCTGGAGCCATTTCTGGCTCCAGGTTCTTTTGCTTTCTGCCCTTGAAACTCAAAGTTTCAGGAGAAGAAATGCGCAGAACCACATCTCTAATTACGACACGAAATGAAGACTTTCTTTTGGACTTTGGGGCAGCATTTGATGATGCTCCTTCATTGTCACGAACTTCTTCTTTAGTAAACTTTTTGCGCCAAGAATGGCCTCGTGTCACAGACACTTTAACCGTTTTTGTTGCGCTTGAAAGCTTGTGAGCTGCTTTAGTAAGTACTTCACGAACCTTTGAGTGTGCTTTGCGTCCAGAAACCATGTTGCTCATGAAGAATTGATTTGTTTTGATAGAGAGAAAAGAAAGAAGAAGAAAAAGGGAAATATCGCCAGCAAATGCGATAGTTTATATACCTAGATTACAAACACAAAGGCAGCGGCGAGCATGGATGAAGTTAATGGACATTCTAAAGAGGAAAATTCGTAATATTATTGCTGATTTAGAATTCTGGAGGCCTGAGTTGGCGACTGCTTCGGATAAACTATGCCAAGCCAGGTGTTGCAGCTATCCGACCTTATTGACTTCCGGGGGAAGTTCGGACACCCTCGGAAATTGACACCGGCAGTTCTCCGATTTTATTAGATCCGAACTTGAATTTGCGTTTTTTGAACTCCAATTAATAAGAATATTGCTCCTTGTTACTCCCGGAGCCGGGGTGGCCAAATATGCTTCAGCTGCACAAAAGCCAGCGACTGGTTCTACCGGCACCAAACTTAAACTCTACGTCGAGATTATCACTATCTATATCTATTCAGAGTGACGATAATACACCAACGGTATTTCAGAAAGAAATCAAGCCGGGTTGACTTTGTGTACTTGTCAAGGTTCGTTGCTGGGTCGGCACAGCTCAATACTAGCCTCAATACTCAAAATAACACGCTCTTTGTAACATAAGAGTGTCTCCAATTTATCACCGTTCAGTGCATTGCCATTGGTATCGTCTCCAGATGATGGCTAGCCCTCGGAGGTTTGGCAGTGCTTGGCGCAACCATCTGGCGACCAATTCGAAAACGAAAAGCTCAATGATCGCAGCAATCTTTGAGAGCTATCTGGTGAGGAATTTCAGATGCAACAGAGTCAATCCTGAAGGCATGACTACGGACCGTATGGGTGTCCATATTCATCAACTCCGGGGCTACAATGAGCTCAGGTCAAGAAAATTACAAAATTTCAACGATTTTGTCATCTTCCTCATCTTCCTCGGAATCCACGTCCATGTCCTGGTCGCCAGCCTCGTCTCTCATCAACATCTGCACGAGTCTGTCGCAGAGAGCAGTCACATCTTCAGAAGACGTTGCCTTATGAAGCTCGCGGATTAAAGGATACACGGATTTTTCTCTCAAATGTACTCTCATCTCTTTGGTGGTGCACAACAACAAGAGGGACTCGATGTGAGTGCCGAGAATCAAGTCCTCGGGGTCTCTTTGCTTGTCAGCCGGGAGCAACTGCAATTCTTCGGGAAGATTGAACATATCATCGTCGTTCAACTCCTCAGGACCGGCGAGAGGCAAAAGAATGTAAGGCAAGATATTGATGTTCTCGTCGTGCACGACAAGATTGTGGCTGGTAACATCGAAAAGGGAATTTTTAATCGTCGAGGCCACACCTTCTCTTCTGATCTTCGAATCATACTTCTCCGTGAAAACAAGCAACTTAGAAATTGGCACCACCGAGTCGTACTTCTGTTGAGTTACAAAGTAGGATCTGCCCTTCTCAAACCGGGAAAGGTCGGCAAAGAAATAGGCCAAGTAGTCGTACGTGGCGTACTTGTTGAGTGATCTGTCGAATCCCTTCACAAAGCAGTCCATGAGGCAGTCCACGGCATTTTCTGAGACAAATATCTTCGTTTGGGAGTCACTGAGTTTAAGCTTGATATCAAAAAGCGAGGTGATATTGTCATTTTTGGCCAAGTTTGCAAGCAAAATTGTCATGAGGTCGGCGTTCGTGTTTGTAGGATTGCAAACTGCACCCACCAAGAACGTCAAGTAGTCTTTGTCGTCAACTATGAGACCCCTCATTGTACTGTCATCGCACAAGTTGGCCAAAATGGTTACAGACTGGCTGACTGTTGTCTTTCCTTCATTTTTCAGGAGGTTTTTCAAATCGGTGATGGATTCGTAGTTGTTGTAGGCAAATACCTTCTGGTGTGGACCTTGCGAGTAGCCGACAAGGTTATTAAGGGCAATCTGCATGACAGCAGGTTGAGGCGAGTGGAGAAACTCAACAAGTTCTTCGAGCTCTGTTGGCATTGTGGGGTAGAAGGTGGATTCAAAATTTGTGGTTGTGTGCAGGTGAGAAGAGCAAAGAGATGGCTAGTGTAAGAAAAGGACAAGAGAATATAAGCACAAAAAAAAAACAGCAGACATTATGATTATGTGTAAATCTATTCAAAACGAACGTACGAGGTCTAAGCGGTTGGCAATTGCCGAAAAAACTGAAAACTTCCCAGCAAATTTTGCACCCATTAGGCAGCGGTATTCTAAGCCAAAATTGCCCCCGTGCCCTCGTCAAACTTATCTGCAAGCTGCAAATAGTAATAGTAGAACGCAATAATCAGCAAGTGGCCGTCAAACATCAATCTCTCGTCCACAGAGTGAATATGAGTTTCGGCTGGAATACCAGGCGCATACCGGTAGATGTTTCTGGTCAAATCCCAGTACATTCTTGTGTCAGTGTTACCAGTAGAGATAAATGGAGCCATAATGAACGTTTCGTTGAGATCAGGGAACATCAAGTCCTCATACAAGTACCTCAAAGAACCCCCAAATAGGTTCCAGATTCCGTCACCAATAGGAGTCAAAGGGGCAGGCTCCAAAGGCTCCGACAAGCTGTAGTTAAAGTAGCCCTTTTCAGTAGGCTTGATTACAGTCTTTCCCTGAAACACAACGCCCAATTCGTACTTTTTCGCAAACTGCACGACTTGGCCAAGCACCTTGTGTGCTGTGGAATCCACAGACTCCTCGATGGCAATTCTATGGTTGATAAGCACAGACACGTGCTCAGGCAACGCATTCAGCTTTACTCCGCCCTGGATGATGTCCACCGCCTGAGAGGTGGTCACCAAGTACTTCTGCGAAAGTTCCTGAGTGAAAATATCAAGCAACCTGGTGTTGGCATTTTTGTCCAAGTGCGCCTTCAAGATAATGTCTCGGTACTCGGGGTCAATCTCCTTGGAGTGCTCAGCCACACACTGCAACTGGTTCAACACGGGGTTGCTGTTGGTGATAATGGGCGGGAATTCCTGGTCCTCAATGATGCTCACCAATTTCGACAAGAGCCCAATCGACGTGTGAGGGGGCGGGATAGATGAGTGGCCACCGGGCGTGTAGAGCTCAATGATGGAATCAAGATGGCCCTTTTCACCGGTAGCTGGAACAATGTAGTTAGTGCCAGCCACGCGCTCGTAACCCAGGTCACCTTCGTCAATGATCTGGAAAATTGAATCCTCGCCGTACTTAGCCACCAAATGCTTGTTAATCTCTTGAGCTCCAGTTCCGTGGGACTCTTCATCATAGCCAAATGCGAGGATGATCGTTCTGGAAGGAGAAAACTTTCCCTCGGAAAGCAACAATTCGACAGTCTCCATGAGAGCAACTAACAAGTCCTTGCAGTCCGAGACTCCGCGGCCGTACAAGAATCCGTCCTTATACCCGCCCTCGAAAGGTGGAAACGTCCACTTTGGTAGCGTTTCCTTCTGAATTGGAACAACGTCAAAATGCGCAGTCAACATAAGTGGCTTCAATTCCGCATTGCTTCCCTCCCACGTGTACACGAGTCCGAGTTTGTTGACTTTGTCCAACTTGAGGTGTTTATGAACAAGAGGGAACGTTTTCTCAAGATATTCGTGGAATTTGTAGATCTCCTTCCAACGCGAATCTATTTCAAAGAGCTCCTCGAGAGTTTCGGCAACAATCGGGTTAACCATGTCGTCATAGCCCTGCGTGGGGTATCTGACAGCTCCAAGCAATTTTGAGATCGACAGATTGCGGAACGCTTCATCGTGGAGAATCTTGTCCACGGTATCTGATTTCTCGAGGTGTTTGAAAGGGTCAATTTTCTCCACAATTGGACACAACGAGTCTGGGTTCGACGAATTGTCCTTGGTCTCGAACCGATGGTTTCCGGGTAACAAGCACAGCAAGAGCACGCAGGCGACTATGGTCCCAATGGCAAGATGAATGATATTTCTTCTAACTCTGCCATAGAGAGAATTGTCCTTGCGTGGCGGATGATGGGTAATGTCGTCCAATGATACCATGGTGTGGTTGGGAAGATCTCACCAAGAGTTCGCGCAGACAGTGCCCCAATTCGGCTGGAGAATTCCGTTCCGTAATTTGAGAAGATAAGAAAATTATACCACACCTGCTGATGCTTTCAACAATAGCAAAAAGGTAGGTACCCAACGAAGTAATTCGTTGCATTTGGGGTAGAACATTACGCGATTAACTGGTTCCACATCTGCTTTACGTGTGTGACGACGGCTCCAGTTCTTGCAATTTGTCCTTGAAAAAGAAAAAAAATACCGACAAAAGGTAGAAAAGCATCAAATTTTTTTGGTGTCCTTATGCATCATAGGCACAGCAAGCGCTACTAACATTAACATCTGAGCCACCTCCCTGTTTTACTACAGTTGGGAGAGCCGAACACATTACACATGTCCAAAATTGCAAGGGGCAGGTAGATAAGAATGATTCCGAGCGTCCACCGTATATCAGCCACATTGCAACCCAGACTTCCGTCAGTGAATTTCTATGGGACAAATAGAAAACTACGAACACAGTTGAACCGTATGACTCCGACACAGTCCGCCCTCCAATAAATGAGGTATTCTCGATTCGCTTCTTTCTAGGAAAGCTCGTATCCTTCCTGCATCAAGGACATCGGTCTGCAACTAGCTAATTTTAAAGGACAAGCATTTATATTCTAAGGAATGTGTTGACCGCAGTGCATCATAATACCAGAAGGGATGTGCCTGAAATCTCTCGTTGCTGAAGAAGTCTGGAAGAAACTTCAGTGGCTTTTCGAGATAGCAATCGCCAGCTAAATTTCCATAGAGGCACCTGAAAATAGACTTAGGAACGTGAATAAATGTCTTTCTCTCTGTTTGCAAACAATTTACAAATCGTCACCTGTCATGTTGAAGATTAGCGCCGCGAATGGTGCAGGACAATACGTCAAAATCATGGCAGAGAAGTCCGAGGATTCGAGTTTCAAATTTAGGTTTCTGGCCACCTTAAAAATCAAATACCTAAGAACAGGCATCAATCTCAGAGCCTATACCTGTGAGCTGGATCTGGCGGAATTTCTACCACGCCTATGGTTAATTCTAAAAAATTCATTTCCATCTAAATTTCGCCCTCGGAAGCCGCCAAGAAGAACAGAACCTGGTCCTGCACTGTCTTGTTCATGGCGTATTTCACCTTGGGATCAGCTACGTCACCCCTAACGGCATAACCGTGCAGCACGCCTCCAAACAACGTGATCAGGTAAGTAGCCTGGATCTCGATCAACTTCTCCTCGGTCTGGTGACGCAACTCCGAAGTGAAAATCCGGTCTGTCTCGGCGGCCGAGATAAGAATTGGTTTTTTGATCGCCGCAACCTCCTCAATACCGACGAACGAAGGGTGTGCAATTGCGGCAGCAGACGCAGGGCCCGACTCGGTAATCTGGTGAAGAGCGTATTTTGCACCGAAACAGTACCCGATTACACCTACAAACGCCGAGGCACCGACTTCTTCGCGCAACTTACCAACAAACCCATCCACAAGTGGTCTGGTGACTTCTGGGCTGTGCTTTTGGAGCCAATCTGGCAAGCCGTCAAAGTTCTTGACAGGGTCGTCATTCAAAATGTCAGGAATGTAGACCTTGAAGCCACTGCGTTTGGCCAACACGTCTGCAATCAACAACACATTATTGTACTTGTTGCCGTAGATATCGGTCAAGATGACGATGAACTTGTCGGAGCAAGATCCAGTGACATAGGTGTCAAGTCCATACAAGGTCTCGCGAGAGCCCACGGGAGATCCCTCATGGAGTACGGATTCTGTACAGCACTTGCCTGGTGGATTGGAAGCCATTGTGAAATTTGGAGAACTTTTGATGTTGTTCAATTTGGTAATGCGGAACTGTGGGCAATTTATCTTTCTGTTCACATGCAGGTTTGAGTCTCGGGGCGAATGCTCGGTGGCTCGGGGTATGTCCGATGCAACCGTGTTATCTCCGAGCTCTTCTCTTGGAAAAGGTGGTTTTGAGAGTGATGAAGTCTTCAAAATATTCGAAACCGTCAAAGAGCACTGTCAAAATGGCGCTGGCGAGAAGTGTAGCTATATCCTGACAAGTTGAAGAGAATACCTAGTTATCATAGTGAATTCAGAGAATATCCTGCTGTAAGAAAAACTACGTGAAGAATGCCTCCCCGACCCTCACAGAGTCAAAAGAAGAGCAAGAAACAAGTCCGGGATCTCACTTGATCAGCAAACAAATCTTTCGAATGTAAGAGGAGTCAAATCCGAGGCTCGGTGGCTCCCTGGAATTTCTTTCTAACTTTTTATTGCTCAAGTGTCGAAGCTTCTCGCCTGGAGAGCATATGGATGTTGTAGCCAGGACGCATCCGTATCTAAACGTTGGGACTAAGCATATCCGCCTTGCATAGAGCGTGAACCTGTGGTTAGAAGTGTTCAAAATAAGTAAATGGGTAAATCCGACGGGTAACCATCTAATACATACATCTTGGATCAGGGCGGTAATGAATTGTCGAACCTCGAGAGCGAGCCAGACTTTAATCATGTTCAAGGCATCTTTATCCTTCATGATTTCTCGGCCTTCACGCAGAGCACCGAGCTTTCTCAAAACTGGCAACGAGCTGGCGTTGTTAGTAAATTAATTATGCAAACATGAAGATCGGGAGAGTATCCTCGGTAGGAAATCCCAAGACCAATGCGTATACGAACCTCGCGAATAAATCAAGTTGAGGATCAAGCTGCCGGCCGATTCCTTCTAAAAGCAAGATTGCCACTACCACTGTAACGAAGTCTCCTTCCATACGAACATGGTGGCTACGAACCATGCTGAGCACTTGATCTAGTAGATCGCCTATGCTGATGTTTCCAAGTGTGAATGTTCGCTGCTTCATGCGGTCCACAAGTTTCTCCACCTTGAGGGCAAATATTTCCTTGTTGATCACGGTCTCAGGTGTTCTAGAGCGCTCAACCATCAATTCTCCGGCTTGGTAGCCATCGAATTCCGAAAGGGCTTTGAAAAGGTCAATGAAGTTGAACCGATCCGTATGGTTGAGTTCTGTAATTAGTCCCACATCGAGAAAACAGATTTCCGCATGATAACCCTGCTCGTAAAGCTCCTTCAATCTCTTGCACCAGGCATCATTGTCATCTCCAAGCAGAAGAAGCTGCTCGGTAATTTTGAGGGTCTCTTGCTCGTTGCTGGATTTCACAATCTTGTATTCTTTCAGGTGCTTGTACAACTCATTCTTGTAGAAGCGGACGAGCATGTTTCCCGGATGCAAGTCAGCATGCACGAAGTTGTCAAGAATGAGCATCTGGAGGAATGCATCTAAACCTTTGTCAGAAATCTCTTTGGAGAGATTCTCGCCGAAGTTTTCTGAAAGAGAGAGCATCTTCGACATCGGAATTGCCTCGATATACTCCTCCACAAGGACGTCACGGGTGGTGAAATTGAGGAAAGGTTTGGGGAAATGAATATCGAGACGCTGCTTGAAGTTCTCGCGGAACTTTGCCAAGTTGAGTCCTTCAATCCGCAAGTCCAACTGAAGACGCATCAAGATGGAAAACTGCTCCACCTCATCCGGCAAAGAAAGCCATTCCATGGTAGGAATGACGTTTATTATGTTGGCAAAGAAGCTCATGATGCGGAGGTCTCGGTTGATTTTGACGCCCACGTTCGGATGCAAAACCTTGATGGCCACCTGCTGCTTGGACACTATCTGCGAGCCGCGTTGTTCAGTAACAACCATGTCTTCCCAGAACTTCTTGTGATGCGACGAGGATCCCTCTAAACTCAACTTAACCCGCGAGTCCGTGGCCTCAGACGCTCTCTGGATGGCTTTTTCCGAAAGTCTAGCCAAATACACCTGTGCAATGGCACCCACACCTAGCGGCTTATCATTGAATTCCTCGAAGATCTCCTCAAAAGGCATCTCAAAGCTGTCTTCCAAAATCTTCTTCGTTTGATGGAACGAGTGGGCTCTAGCGTTAGCATGCAAGTGCCCCAACTCGTCACACATTTCCTTGGAGAAAATGTCGGTTCTAGAAGCTGCCCACTGGCCCAATTTGATGAACGAGGCACCGGCGCATTCGGCAGTCCATCGGAGGTACCTGTACCAAAGAATGGCGCCAGACTTCACATGCTGGCCGGACTTGCGGTCTCGAAATCCAACCAAGCAGAGCGGCATCGTCAAGAGGACGGGAAGAAAGAATATCGAGAGCTCAAGAAACCGCAAGATTGTCTTCGTGGGGTCAACGATGTACTCGGTGAGTGCAAACTTGATGGTGAAGAAGAAGCGGCGCCACCAGGGGCCCTCGGATGTTCTCTCATGCTTGAATTTGCCATAGAGGTCACGTACTTCCTTCTGGGAGGCTTGGTATAATCCGTTTTCGAAGGTGTCGGCCGACTCCACAGGTTCTAAGTCGTGGATTGTGTTGTCGACGGAGTAGACGTCGTTTGCGATGTTGGATTTGGAAATGAGACACCCCATGATCCCGAGAGATATGCCAGTTTTCACAGCATCTCTGGGTTGCTTGTGAGATTGGTGTTCGTAGTGATTGCTGAACCTGAGCGTAGCAGGAATGGCATAGTAAGTGAAAGGTCTAGCAAATGTGGAACAGGGTGCAGCCATTCGGCTTCGCCATACCCCAATTGGGCGGGTGCTAGCCATGAAACGGAGCACCATGTTCAGTTTGAAATGGACTTGGTGGCGTATGCAGGGTTGCAGAAGGTTGCTAGATATCGCTGAGTAGGCTACTGAAAATGGCAAGTGGGCGATACAAGACCCGGTTGAATGTGGTTTGCTTTTCTACGGGCTGGGTGAGTTGACGTCAAGAAATTGCAAAAGTGTTATTTTCGTTTCTTCCATTTTCATTATTGAAGATAAATTTCCTGCTCGACGTTTAACATGTGCGAGCGATGGTCTAATGCGTCAGGAATTAGAGCTATAAAGCGACTAGAAAAACGGCGTCAGCATTCACATTCGTATCATTCTTGTAGGCCCCCACTGAATACTCGTAATCGTTTTGTGTCTTGTTCATTCTAACTAATATCAAGCCCTCTAAGTTGCAAGCTTCAACTCCTTGGCCAAATTCTTTTCCTTCACCAATGTCTTCTCTTTTGCATCATACAAATGGTTTCTGAGGATTGACGCCCAGAGATAAACAGAGCACGTTCCTTTCGGGTTGGTCCGTGCTCCTCTTCTGGCAACGATTCCGTCGTGGGCATTGAACAGATCATGGTAGACGGCGATTTTTGTCCAGTCGAGCTTGTTCAAGTTTTCGATGATCGTATTCTGATCCTCCGTGGTGGGAAGCTTGACTTCTTCCTTGAATAGAGGATAGTCGTGGTCCTTCCGCTCCAACTTCTCCAAATGCACTTTCATTGCAGCGTCGTTTTCCGGGAGTTTGATGTCCACTAGCTTCGAAAGCGCAGACTTGGGGGACGTCGACACGCTCTCCGCTTTATTGTGTGATGAGCTCTCCGTAGAATTCACCGCTGTGTCGCCCCCGCTAAGCCTCTCTAATTCGGAACCACTTCCGTTGGGTGTCTCCTTGTCGCTCTCGCCCGTATTTGAATCCTCACCTTCGTATTCGTTTTCCTCGATCACATCAGCATCACCGTTAACGTATTTTTGCTCGGCATACAAGACATTCTCCATTGCCGATTCGGTGATGTTGGAAGTGTCACCCTTGAACGATTCGTGGCGAGCCAAGTGCCGGCGCTGTTTTCTGCGCTCCTCTCCCTGTTTGGCGTGGTCATCGTCAATAATCCCTCCGTGGTATACCGATTCCTTGACCAGTTCCCAGTGACTTTCGACGTGTGGCGATCTTGTTACCTTCACCTTGACAACACTGTACGCAGAAACGTAGTACGAGACAAAAAGTACAAGCGGAATATACAACGGGATCAAGATGGATGCGGCGGTGAACAAAACCAAGTAGCGAAGCACACGATTGGAGCGAATCACAGACGTAGCTTCCTGAGCATTCCTGGACCTTTCAGACGGATTGGCAACTTTCTTGGACTGATAGAGATCCACCATTTTCGGCCATACCGTGTGCTTGCCCACCCTTCCAGAGGGAAGATCGTCTAGATACCTCACGTTGATGGTATCAAGCTGATCAAAAGGCGAATATTGCGTAATGTAGGATGTGAAGAATGCCACGCTGCGGTCATTTTTGATGTTCGCTAGCAAAACCCTTTTTTCGAACCTCTGCATGCCTTTGAAGTATCGTGAGTCTGGATCAGCCATAGTGACGAGTAACTTCTTGGAGTCAGTAACGAAAAGCTCACCTCCAGTATTGCCAAAAAGATACTGGCCTAGAAAATTGGCGGAGCGGTCAAAGACGTTTTGTCTGAAAAATCGAACTCCAACGTGGGGAGTAGCAAAAGTACAGAAGAATATCGGCTGCACTTCGTTGAAGAATCCCATTTCATGTAGGATTCCGATGACATATCTAGAGATGAGTCCCCCGAGAGAGTACCCAATTATGCTAATTTTCACTACCTTGCAGTGATCGTTTTTCTTGAGAGTCTCAATTTCGTAAAGTAAGTCGGCAACAACCCTCTCGGCACATCTCTGGATTCCATCATATGTCTTCCAGAAACGGAACGACGACGGTTTGAGTGTGACTATTTTCTCCGGTCCCAAGTCGGTCAAGGTATCTCGGATCGCTGTCTCTACGGTCAGCATGTGATTTGGAGATCCCCATAGACCGTGCACCAACACGAATAAATGAGCCTCTTCGGGATCGCCAGTTGCGGGCTTTGGGGTACCATTTCGTGAAGCCAAGAGGGAATTGAGTGACAATGACAGCACTGCCTTCAACATCTGGGATGTGGGCCGGATACCAAGATTTCCAGTTGCTTATCGCGGTTTTCTATATGCAGGCTTTACCACCCGGCAAAATGACCCGGACCGTAACGGTGTTTATGTGGACAAATGGGCCAGGGAATCGCAGGCTCCGCTCAAGACTCGAAAACTCGCCGGCGGCACATCCTGGTCCTGGGTCGTGTGCGCACCATATACCCACTAGTGCGCATCTCAAAACGTCCACCACCACCAGACCATGGCGTTTTTTGGAAGTTCGACCCCGGCCGCTGCTCCTGCGCTGGATCTCAAGACGCAACTCCAGTCTCAGATTACTCAGGAGCTCGCTGTTGCAAATGCATCCGAACTTGTCAACAAAACCACCCAGAACTGTTTCGATAAGTGCATCGACCAGCCTCAGAGCACACTCACCGGCTACCAAAACTCGTGTGTGGACCTCTGTTTGGACAAGTACATGCGGTCATTGAAGGTTATTTCAAAGACGTACGTTTCGCGGATTCAGCAGGAGAAAGGCAACTAGAACGTTCAGGTGAAAAGGCGCCTGCACTGGCATGTACATAGCTGATGAAATATATAGACGGCATTATTGATGCGGTGTTATTCTCCAAATTCTGAGCTGTAGAGGAGTTTGTATTCTGCGGTGCCTTCTTTCTAGCGGCAAGATTCTTGGAGGTCAATCTCATCTAGCTTCAACGAAAAGACGAGGTTTCGGCAGCTCAGAGAAGCAAAATTCGAAAATAATTTTAAATTTTCGTCATTATATCATACAACCTGATTTTCATCTCCTCCTCCCTTTTACGTGCCCGTTTATCACCGTGTTCCCTCTCTCCGCACCTGCACACCAGTGGCGAGTTACCTTCCTCCACCACATCTTCAGGTTCTCAACACCAGTCTTCCCCCCAGCCTCATCGACCCATCACAATGAGCTACACTGTGGCTTCAGAATACAATACTGAGAAAAACTCCGTGCCTATAGAGCACAGGTTCAACCCCTACACAGACAATGGCGGTACTGTTTTAGGCATTGCCGGTGAAGACTACGCCGTTTTGGCAGGAGACACCAGAGTTGTGTCTGGATACAACATTGACTCGCGTTACGAGCCCAAAGTGTTTGATATGGGCGATGGCATTGTGATGACGGCCAACGGCTTTGCCGCCGATGGAGCTGCGCTTATCGATCAATTCCGGACGTCTTTCAAGTGGTACAAGTTCGACAACAACAACAAGAAACTCACCATCAAAAGTGCCGCTCGCTACATTCAGCACTTGTTGTATGGAAAGCGTTTCTTCCCCTACTATGTGAGCACATTGATTGCCGGATTGGATGAGGAGGGCAAAGGTGCGGTTTACTCGTACGACCCCGTCGGATCATATGAAAGAGAGCAGTGCCGTGCAGGCGGTGCCGCTGCATCTCTCATCATGCCGTTCCTCGACAACCAGGTGAACTTCAACAACCAGTACGAGCCCGAAAGTGATGGCAAGGTGAAGAAGCAGAGGAAGTACTTGACCTTGGACGAGACGTTGGAGTTGGTGCGTGATGCGTTTTCTTCCGCCACCGAAAGACACATCCAGGTTGGTGACGGCTTGGAGGTGCTCATTGTCACCAAAGAAGGCGTAAGAAAAGAATACTACCCATTGAAGAGGGATTAAAGAAGGAATATAAATTCATCCAACCTACTTGCGATCGAGATGTGTGCTTTTAATGGGCAAAGCTTTCTGCTATCTGATGGGGTTCAGCACTTGCTTTTCAGAGCGGATGCTATAGGTCACATGCGGAACTTGACGATGTCAATGCAGATTTTGGCGAAGATGTTCTAACCTGGCGTCCCAAGAGGCTCGGTTGGTTGCGTCTCGTTCACTTCTAGACCGGGAGCTCGAAGCTCTTGCCCTTCATCACCTTGGTGTAGTAGATGTAAAAGAAGTCAGAGTAAACGATTGTCTGCAATATCCCCGCCAACACCGCCACGTAATCAAACTTACTCTCCACGAAGTAGCGGTAGATCCAATTGGGAATGTAAAGTGCCCGATAAATGCCCAACGCAAAAATGTAATGCGTGGTGATGGTCTGGGCACTGCCGGTTCTCTGCAACAAGTACAACTGCGGAATAATGGCCACTGACTCCAACCATATCAGATAAGACCACAAGAGTTCTCTGAACGTGTATGCGTGTGTGAACACGATTGCCGTCACTGCTGCTGCTCCTGCCAAATACTTAGCAGGGAAGGTATCCAAGTCTTCGCGGATTGTTTTGGGGTACCTTTTAACCATCACAAAAACTGTGTATGAAGAGAGTCCGATGAAGGCAAGTTTCATCAACGTGTTGTACAAGGACACATAGGTTGTGAATAAGTCCAAGTACCGAAGCACGAACACAATGACATAGAGAATCTGTGTCTTGAGCGAGAGACCAGCAATAGACTTGGATCGCTCAATAGAATACAATAGTATGAAATATGACGCCAAATGCGAAAGGTCGGCCACGAGTCGGAAAATGTTCATGGTGAAGTAGTTAGTGTAGGCCACGTCGAATGCGCGTGTGTGCAGTATTTCAGAAGTGAGCAAAACAGAGCTACACAACGGTGGTTTTGGTGGCAGTAGACAGCGAAATGGCGAGAGAGTAAAATCGTAAATACTCCAATGACAAACCACTTCGATTCGTGTTCTGGAATCACGAAGTTATACACGGTACGTTCATTTGTATAGTGGTATGGAGATCCCGTGTGGTTTATTTTAGTTGGAGATTTGTCTAGCGTGACGGATAACCAACTCAACCCAATGCTTTTCTTGTAATGCAGTGTACTTACCATTTTGAGATGGTCGTCGCTTACCCTTCTACATCCCAATCTGGTCTAGCAAGTTTGTGAACTCGTCCTCCAAGTCCAAATCTACATTCCGGACTTGGCTGCTCACGAAATTCATACCGCTTTTCATCTGCAAGTGGCCCTCAAAACGTAGCTGCTTGGCATGGTTGGCGAGTCCCTCCTCAGAGTCAAAAGTTTCACCAACGTCTGGGTTCTCGAGAAACTCGACAACCTTTTCCCTTGACAACTCATAGTTGACCATCTGGTTTGTGCTGAGCGTGTTGAAAGTGCGTAGTGTGTCGCCCACAAGCACCAAGGAAGGCATGTTGCTAACGAGATACTTCTGGGAAAGCTCCGAACTTCCCTCGTCAGCGAAAACCAATGCAAACGTTATGGTATCAAACTGCCGAGCAATTTTTTGGTAGAAATGATGCGGGTAATAGTACGTTTTCCAGTCGGAAGATATCCTCAGAACAAACGCTAGTAGTACAGGTCCTGCCTTTCGAAGATCTTCAACCTCTGCAGCTGAGTCCACAACCTCCACATCCAGTGTGAGACGAGACAAATCAGGCTCCACATTTGCGTATTTGTTGATGAAGGAGATGACGTTGTCGACGGTTCTAGGGTTCTGGAAAGTCGCTACATTCTTGCTCTTGTGGTCGTAGAACTTAAGCGTCGGGAACGACTGCACACCAAAGATTTGTGTCAAGTCTCTGTGTTTTCGCCCATTGACCTTGACAATTTGCACATCGTTGTCAGGCACATAAAGCTTTGTGATGTACTCGAAATCGGGGTCAAATGCGGCGCAGAACTTGCAATCTGTAGCATAGAAATATAGTACAGTCTTATGCTTTCGTATGATTTCATCGACCGATGAGATATGGATCACGGACGCAATCACTGCACTTATTAGCCAAAGGATGCGAGCAAAGTACATGGTGATGGAAAAGATAAAATGTGAGACAGATGCAGGAGGAGGTGGGGGAACGAAGATGAAATCAGGAAGAGAGACATTACCCACAATGAGAGCCCAACCCAAGCTCGTCATGCGTATGATTTGAAGAGTGTTGTGCAAGAGTCTGCTTCATTCATAGTACAGAGTTGGCCGGTGGAATACATATCACTGCTGGTTCAAATGAGGTTCTTTTTAATTTGTAAAATTGCTTAAAGAAATGCTTGAGTGTGGCTATTAAAGCGAAAGAGTTAAAATACGTTTTTATTTTTTTTCGGAGGGGAGGATAACGAGGTTTCCAATTTTTTAAACATGCGACGACTATTCTGTAAAATAAGATCCCAACTTCTAAAATCAGAAACGATAAGAAACCCCAATTTGATCCGAATACCGAGGCAGTTTAATTTGAGATCATTCAAGTCTGTTCGATGGGAACCTGCAGTTGGCTGGCGCTACACTTATGTTGCCTCAGCCACATCAGCGAATAGGGGCCTACTTCAAAAATAACCACGTTGAAGCCCGGGGCAATTAAAAGACAGCGGGTTGCATTTCAAAACCGTTGAACATGCTGAAACTACAAACCTACCTCGTATTTCTGCGCCTCTGCTTGCAAGACATGGATACATGGAGGGGATTTACCGAGGCATGTACTAAACATGACAGTCTAGTCACAAATGATCTGATCAGCCAGCCCCAAGGAATTCTTGCCGCAATTCCGAAAAAAAAAATGCGGGACGTGGATCAGCCCGCTCGCCCCATAGTTGCCAGATTTGGCGATGGAACCAGCGCGTGAATGGGAACTACCAGAATTCTGCATGGAACAATGCATCCCACGGAGAGCCGACCAAAAGCACGACTCCAATAATGTTAGCCAATTCATGCCAACACAGATCAATGTGGGTATTGCTGAAAATTTGCTAAACCTGAACTAACGGCGTACTTCGGTGGAATCAGCCGCTTTCCATAATTTAGAAAAAAAGCGCAAAACGTCAATCCGCCGAGAACCACAAACCGTTGGCTGCCAGCTTAACCAAAGGAGCTAATAGCTGTGCTGATGCTAGAATCAGGAATCAACCAGCGAGCCGTGTCCCGGAACAACTGTCATGCACGGCGGGGTCGAATGTGAGCAAACGGTACTGCGACCACCGAGTCCGAGGACTGTGTGCAGGCGTTGATCTGCGTTTCTCTGTCAAGCGAGTGCTGGATGCCTCCCGAATGCGGAAGACGCATCCTATATACAGGAAAGAATCATAACTGCGCGCAACGGCCAATTTTGGCACCCACGGCCAGCTCGCCAAGTAGGTGAGCGTCAGGGCCTTATAAATATCGTTTCATCCTCATGAGTTGCATTCCCCTCCAGTTCACTTTTAATCCTCCATTTCTGGAAACCGTCACATTAACATCCCGACAAATCCAACGTCTTTTAGTCCGCCTTGCAACAAATACACACTGAGTGAGCCAAAATCAAACACACAATGAAGTTCACCACGATATCTTCTGCTCTTCTTGCTGCCGGAGCCTCATCCGCCGCTGCGCTCTCGACATACTCCTCCACCATTGTCTCGTCGACGTGTCTTTCGTCGTCGTCGTTACAATACTACCCCAACTCCACCTACACAGTGCCTACGCTCACATCCAGTCTGGACGCTGACGTCTACGAGACCGAAGTTGTGACTAACGATGCCACCGTTACCGTGCTCAAGACCTCCTGCAGCAACGACGTTTGCCTGGTCACCACAGAAGTCGGCAGATTGACTACCGTCGTTACCACCGTTGACGGTGTGTTGACAACATACGTTACTGCCGTTCCCGTGAAATCTGAAGCCACTGCTACCACCGAGGCTGCCGCTGAAGTTACTACCGAAACTGACATTCACACCACTCTTGTGACCATCACATCGTGCTCCAAGAACAAGTGCCACACCACCGCAGTTGAGACCGGACTTACCACTGTCACTGCAACTGTCAACGGTATTACCACTGAATACACCACGTACTGCCCCTTGTCTGGCGAGACCTCGACCACCGAGGCCGCTGAGTCCACGACAACTAAAGCCAAGGTTGTTCCTACCACGGAAACTCAAATCTCGACCACCGTTGTGACCATCACTTCATGTTCCAACAACGCCTGTACTGCTAAGCCTGTTACCACTGGAGTGGCTCTCAAGACGACTACCATCAATGACATCGTTTCTGTTTACACGACGTACTGTCCCTTGACCTCAACGACAGAATCTGTTGAGACTACAGAAACCACTGAAGCTGAGACCACGACAGTTCCAGCTGTCAAGCCCACCACCACAACTGAGGCTACTGTAAACGTGATCACGGGCAACATTGTCACCGAGACCGTTCTTTCTTCGTCCACTGTTGCCGCCCAGTCCACCAGCTCCGCTCCTTTAATCACCACTTATGAGGGAGCCGCTGCTCGTATGGCACCATTTGCGTTTGCTTTGCCCGCAATTTATTTGCTTTTGTAATAGGGGACCCTAGATAGGCTGCAAAAAATGCTAACTTACCATTGACTGTAGGTGAGAGACAGATCACAGTTTCGTATTCTTCTCACTCTGCTTATTCTATGCTCGGCAATTATTTATCTTCTGTTCACCTTATGGCGCTTTAATGGAAAAAGTTCCGTAAAAGTCGCTGTAAGTAGTTCCGGGAAGATCGCAGCAGACTGTCATTGAAAAATGAGGTACTAAAGATTTCGCAGCTGCCGCAGTTAGACAAAATAAAAAAAATGAATTTTCGTAGCTGAAGTCAGAGAAATTAACTTCGTCTGCCAATTGGCCGTAGCTGCGTACATCCTCAGTTGTCGAGGAGAGTCCATTCCCCCACCCTAGTCAAATCCATGCCTCAGTTGATTGCAAAAAAGTAGACTGCGCCATTGTGCCGTCCATAAATGTATCTGTAGTAAATGATGTACGCCAAATTCCTTCATTCTCATACTGGCCATTTCGTGGTATTTACCTGTTCTCGTGTTATATGCAGTCAAGTATCGCAACTGTCCATCTTTCAGTCGATGAACGCCTACGACACATTCATCGAGCCGACGGCAGTCGATCACGTCGTGGCATGCAGGTTTATTCTGGCTAATTTGCGTCATTTGGTGGTGGCAAAAACTACGCTTTTGCAGGTTTTTGAGGTCATCAAAGTTCCACCGTCCCAACCTAGTCAAAACACCAACTACAAGTTGAACCTCGTGGCGCAGTTCAAACTACAGGGCAAAGTTACGGATTTGAAGCCCATACGCACCACGGAGAATCCTAATTTGGACTATTTGTTGGTTTCCACCAAAGTCGCTAAGGTGTCGTGCATCAAATGGGACCACGCCAAGAACTCCATTGCGACCGTCTCGTTGCATTACTACGAACAGGCTATTCAAAATATTACATTTGAGTCTGTGCATCACTCCAGTTTGGCTGTAAGTCCAGGTTCTCGTCCTGTGATGTGTCTACGGTTTAAAAGTTTGCTCGTGTTTCTTCCATTTAACCTGCTTGACACAGACGACGACGAGCACGAAGAAGATGGAGAACACAAAAGCAAAGAGCAAGTCACTAATGGTATAGCCGAATTGTCCACCTCGATCGGCCCCACTGACGACCTTTTCAGCGAAAGTTTCATGGTCGAAGCCTCCGAACTCAGTGAGGATCTTGGGGAGGTAATGGACTTGCAATTTTTGCACAACTACAGAGAGCCCACTGTTGCCATGTTGTCACAAAGTAAACCTACTTGGACGGGACTTTTGCCGTTCGAAAAAGATAACGTTATCTACACGGTCTTGTCATTGGACCCTGTCAATCGCGAAGCCACTCGAGTTCTTCGAATTGCAAACATTCCTTACGATGTCGATCGCATAATACCTTTGGCATCTCCCTTGAACGGTGCGTTGCTACTTGGATGTAATGTCATTGTCCACGTGGATAGCGGAGGAACCGTAAGAAGGATCGGCGTTAACCTGTATGCTTCTCTTACACTGCTGGTGAAAACATTTGACGATAAGTCTGCTCTAGAATTAAAACTAGAAAACTGCTCAGTGGCCCAGGTGGGTGAAACCTCCCGTGTTTTATTGGTGCTGCGAGTGGGTGAAATGTATTTCTTGAATTTCGAGGTCGACGGTCGAATCATCAAGAAGATGGATTTCGAACTTGCTGACCCTCTGTTGCGTCCTGGGATAGACTTTTACAGGCCCGGTCCCATGGCTTCTTTGGATCATCTGCTTATGTTTATTGCCGGAAAGGGCTCAGATTCTGTACTTTTCGAATTTCAGTACCATCTGGAGGGGCCAAAAGTTGAATCTGATACTATGAAAGACGATGAGGACGACTTTTACGGTGACGGTACTGAAGATCAACAAGATCAAGCTGATGAGAAGGTGAAGCTCATAATCAAGCACGACTCGCTCGTGAATAATGGACCGATCTCCTCATTTGCCATGGGGCGTTACTCTACGAAGAAGGTAATTGCAAACTTGCCCAACCCATCCTACAGTGACATTTCCATTTTTGCTTCTGGTGGTCTTGGAAGACACGGGCATGTAAATATTATGACTCCTACAGTTCAACAGCTCATGAGGTCATCCTTGAAGTTTTCTCAGGTTAACAGGTTATGGATCATCAACAATAACTACCTCATTACCTCAGATGATCAGAATCTGAAATCTGAGATCTTTGACATTACTAAGTCCTATGCTCGTATCCCTGCAAAGCACTTCATTCATGACGAGCTCACGGTTGCAATTCATGAGATCAACAATGGCAAGTTTCTTTTGCAGGTCACGCCTAAACACATCAACTTACTCAGTGGGAAACTCAAGAACATTCTCAACTTAGACAGTGAGCTTGACGAGCTTAAGGATACCGAAATCATCAATAGTGTGTTCAACGACGACATTCTCATGATTTTCTGCTCCTCTGGTGAGGTCATCATCCTCACAATTAACACCTATAACAAGAAGTTCACACGAATCGAGCTTCCCAAACTACTTTCTGAGACGATCATCACAACGGGATACATTGCCAATTCGCGTCTTCTTAACGCCGTTCTGAAAGATGTTACAATTCTTCTCAATCGGGGCCAAAAGCGGAAAAGAGGTGAGGAGAGAGTGGATCCTCAAGCAGAGAATCTAGAGCCACCCTCCAAAATTTTCATTCTTGTGACTGGTGACAATCGTATCATTGCCTTCAGCCGCTTCCACGGTGAAAAGTGTTTCCAACTCAACTCGGTAAACAAGCTCACAAATACTCTCAATCTTGGGTTTTTTGACATCAATGGGTCTGATCCAGATCCCACGATTAAGCAGGTTATTTTGAATAACTTAGGAGATAAGTACTCGAAGGAAGAGCATCTCACCATCTTGACCATAGGTGGTGAAATTTACACGTACAAGTTACACTTTGATGGCGAGAACTACAACTTCATAAAACAGGGTGATACGGCCATTACTGGCGCACCTAATAATGCGTTCCCACAGGGTACTGCTATTGAAAGGAGAATGATCTATGTGCCCGATGTGAGCGGGGTCACCTGTATTCTCGTGACTGGGGTCATCCCCTATCTCATTACCAAAACCAGGCATTCGCCTGTACGCGTATTCAAATTCTCAAAGGAGCCGATAGTCTCCTTTGTGACATATTCAGATGCTAACATAACAAACGGATTGCTCTACCTTGACACGAAGAAAAATGCCCGCATTATTGAACTTCCCCAGGAATTCAACTACGATAACAGGTGGCCCATGCGGCGCATACATATTGGCCAGACTATCAAATCTATAGCATACCACGAAAACTCGAATACCTTGGTGGTCTCCACTATTGAGGAAATCCCGTACAAAGCTATCGACGAAGAAGGTTCGCCAATCGTGGGGTTGAACCCTGATATGCCATCTGCCTACAACTATAAAGGCTGGATCAAACTTCTTTCGCCTATCACGTGGACAGCTATTGACACCATCGAGTTGGAAGACAATGAAGTTGGTATGGATGTGAAAACGATGGTGCTTGACGTGGGTAGCGAGAGGAAGAGGTTCAAGAGCAAGCAGGAATTTCTTCTCATTGGAGTAGGGAACTACAGAATGGAAGATCTTAGTGCTAACGGCGCATATAAGCTTGTGGAGATCATCGATATTATCCCCGAGCCTGGCAAGCCAGAAACGAACCACAAGTTCAAGGAGATGTTCACTGAAGATCAGAAGGGTGCTGCAACTTCTATTTGTGAAGTGAGCGGCCGATTTCTCGTCACCCAGGGTCAGAAGATCATCGTTCGTGATATCAAGGATAACAGCGCGGTACCTGTTGCTTTTCTTGATACTTCCGTCTATGTTTCAGAGGCCAAGAGTTTTGGAAACCTTGTACTTCTTGGGGATTCGCTCAAAAGTGTGTGGCTAGCCGGTTTTGATGCCGAGCCATTCCGTATGATCATGCTTGGTAAAGACTTGCACAAGTTCGACGTTAGCTGTGCTGATTTTCTAGTGCGCAACGAAGAGGTCCACCTTCTTATTGCCGACAACAACGAGCGGTTGCATGTACTTCTGTACAATCCCGAGGACCCCCGCTCCAGCAACGGCCAGATTCTTCTACACAAAAATTCCTTCAACAATAACTACAACAGTACGTGCATGCGGTGCACTCCGAAAAATGAGCTCTTCAGCGTCGACTTTGATTACGGAAGTCAACCGTTTCAAACCATTGGAGCCACATCTGAGGGTGCCATGTACGTTGTTACACCCGTCAGCGAGGCGACGTACAGGAGACTCTACATTTTACAGCAGCAGCTCATAGACAAAGAATTCCACTTCTGTGGATTGAATCCCAAGCTCAACCGGATTGGCGGATTGGACGTGGGGAAAGATGACAACGCCCGGCCTATGCTAGATGGCGAACTTCTCCGGAGGTTTGCGGCTTTGAATGAGGACCGCAGAAAAATGGCCAGCCAAAAAATTTCCATCAAAGATATGCTGGTGGAAATCTGGCAGGATTTGGTCCACCTCGAATTTGCGTTGGGAAATATGTAATATACAATTCGACCTAATTTCTGCCCTACTATTTTCCCAGCTCAGTCGGCAGCCGCATGCACGCGCCTGTCTACCTACTACGACTGCACCCACGCAACTTGACAACTTCCAACCACGTCATGGCGAAACCTCCGCGGAAAAGCGTGTCCTTCCAGATGCTGGAAAACGGAGGCAATGAACCTGCCAGCAAAAGTGACGTCTCCATACCGAAACTCAGTAGCAGTCCGTTGGTTCTTCCGTTTCACATACCGCTAGTTCTCTGGGGCATGTTCAGAGACGGACTCACGGTCAATGTCCGAAATGCGCTTTTGCGTGGACTTGCAAATTTGATAGCCTTACAATTTGCCTACGGCTTTCTCGTCCAACTACAAGTGATCTCCAAGAAAAAGAAGTCGGACGGCAAGAGCCCATTATTGAAAGTTTTGATGGCCACGTTTGGATCGCTTCTTCTCACCAACCCCATATTCATCACTATGGTGCTTCTTGGTGCCCCGCTCTACATGGGCAAAATTGAAACCTATATCTTGTCGTTTCACTTTGCACTCATCATCTTCCAGCCGCTTCTCATTTGTTACGATTTCAACTTTAAGAAATTCATGGAGCTTCGCGAGCTTGAAGATGTACCCAAAGCGGTAATCAGTCACCCTGTTCTCGCTGGCTCATCTCTTACCATTATTGGGGCTTGGTTGGGTACACTTCCAATTCCGTTGGACTGGGATAGGCCCTGGCAACAGTGGCCAATCACGATTATGGTGGGTGGGTATATTGGCGCATTTGTCGGTCCGCTTGTGGGACTCACTATTAGTGTTTTTGCAGGTCAGTAGGTTGTGAGATGGTGATTATTGCCCTCCTTATCTCCGCATAGAGAACAGAGAGCTAGAAATACATGATGCCCTAAGTCAAAAATATATAGTGACGTTTCAAAAATTTATGCGTTCGTCTTCACTTATTTCTTGTTTTGCATCAACTTCCACTCCGATTCCACCCCACATCGATGTCTGACGCGACTCAGGTATCGCGCCCTTACGAAACCACAAAAATACGTCGCGTCCTCATTGACTCACGAACGAAGCGTTTGGATACATTCTATTGATTTTGTACCATTGCAATTGCTATCAAAAAATTGCTCAAATATCTCTTTCCCCTGCTTAAGGCTCTGCTTACGTGCCATGGCTGGCTTTCCCAGAGCTCCAGAAATACGTGGTGATACTGACGACGATGCATCTGTACACCTCCATAATCACGTTGGCGCCGCTCGCCCATTGCGCTCACTAGAACCGATAAGACGCCGAGCCTATGACCGTCAAGCAAGAGACATCCTAGAATCTGAAACACTCCAAGCCAGGGGAAGATTCGACTACGAGGACGCCTTCATGAAATATAGCAAAAGATTAGCCGACAGTGATGATGAAGATTCAAACTCAGACTCAGATACTCAGGTAGAGGAGCTACCGGTTTCCAGAACCAAAGCGAAAAGGAGGAGGCCAAAGCTGGCGATACTGTTGGAAGAAAATTCACCTCTGTGGAATCTTCGACTTGTGGGACTCGTGGTGGGGATTGTGCTACTTCTCGTGATTCCGTTACCACAATTTGGCTCTTCTGGCAACGTCTTCCTTGACTCCAAAGCCGAGAGGCAGTTGGGTGCAAAAGTTGCTATTCTTGAGCAGCGAGTCGACTCCATTGCGGAAACAGCCAATCTGCTCTCTCTTCAGATTGATCGCTCAGAGAATCCCATTTTGCTAGCAAGTCTAGATACCAAGCTTAACCTCTTGGAGTCTCAGATGCGCAAGTTGTCGGAATTTGACCCAACAGTTTTTGCAGACATTGAGGCTCTCAAAGCACAATTGGCCTTACTAGAGCCTCTTGGTCAAGATCCATCTAAACTACAACAGAGATTTAAACTGCTTTCCGACAGGCTAGAGGAGTATCGCAAATTGACCACCGAGATCGAGTCTTGGAAAGAGCAAATTGACAATTTCGTGACTGCTAAAATCAAGGAACATGTACCGCTCTTCATCGAGAATCACCAGGTGCACTATCTACCAGAGTTTCAGAGTTGGCTACGAAAGTACATCAATGACTCTGCAAGCGAGTATTTCACTAAGAATTCCGGAAATGAAATGGTTGGGCGCTTTGTCAATGCCAAGGTCTTGGATGAGATGCATAATTTTACCTCACTGTTTGTCCCCAGAGAAGAGTTTGTCACCAGCCTTGAAAAAGCATTGGAAGTTAGCGAAAGGAAACTCACTTCCGAGCTTCATCTGGCGCTTGACAAATTTGATTTTTCAAATTCTACGCGAATCGATGTGGGCCGGGGTACGAACAGAATAGCGTTGGATAATCTACTTGACGTTATTAGCAAAGGATCCTTGAAGTTGGATTTCGCCAGCTACAAGCTTGGAGCTCGAATCCTTGGATTTCTAACCACACAGCCCAAGACCCTGAAATCGGCATTCCGCAAGTTGTTCCTTGGATGGTACGATTATTTGAATTCCAAAGGAATCACGTCCCCACAAAACATCGTCTATAACGCTAACAATGCCATTTCCGAAAACACCCGCATGTGGCAATGCGGACTGTCTTCATGCTCCATTGGGGTTAGACTACTGAGCCCAATCATTCTTACCGATATTGTTCTCGACAGCAGCAGCGAGGGGGGCTGCTTCTCTCCAGACAAGGCTACCATTTACGTGAAACCCAGAACAAGGAAAGATGCTACGAAACTTGAGGAATTCTTAGAGATCTACAGGCCAGAGTTTTTGGCTCTGCCTCGTAATAAATGGCTCAAGAAGTTATATAAGATCAAAGAGGTGGAGCTAGAAAAAAGCCTCAGCTTCATCAAGATCCCTATCAGCATCGTGAATCTCAAAATTCCCATAAGAGATATATATGTGGAGTTTTCATCTTCTAGAGGAACAACAGGCTTGCTCAACATCCGAGCCTACGGATTAACACAATACAACGCCATGCGATTGGATGGAACTTTCAGCTCCCTTCTTGACGAGCTTGCCAAGCAAGAGCAGACTGTTTGGGATTTTGGCCATGTGGAGTCGAGAGGTTTGAATTTTGACTCGTCAAGGGTGCTTGGAGAAGATGATATCCACTATTCATAAAATAATGCCCATGTATTCTTTGTGTATAAACATGCGAAGTCGAGAAATGATCTCGGCTTACTCGTCATCCTCGTCCTCGTCGTCACCACCTTCAAGGAACTTGCCCTTGACATCTGCCCACAACTTGCCTTTGTTGTGGTTGGCGTACCAGGAGTTGACTGCAGAGTCAAAATAAGCCTGGAAAGCGAAGGCGCCGGCAAAAATGGAGGCCACGTAAACAGAATTTCTCTTGTAAAGGAACGAAAACTGTTGTTAGCAATTCAGTCGCTTAGGACTCGAGCACACCACTGTGATCAAGACAATAAAAATGGTGTCATTTAATGGTTTTGCCATGAATATTCATAACGGATATTTCCAGAAGGTTTCTAGCCAGGCCACTTCACATACCATGTTTACAGCTCGGTGAGATATATGATTGAGTTCAATTCGATACCGCGAAATTTTAATTGGCTGTGGTGAGGCGAGTGTATTGTATGCAGTATTCAAGACGAGCCTCTGGGCCACATACTATGGCGAGCCACTTTTCTTCATCGTTTGAGATTTTCAGTAGTCATTGTTAATCATGCAACTCTTACTATTCATACTGCTCCCTCGCCAGCAATTCAACCTCGCTCTTCCTCGCAGTGTAACCATGTATTATTGTAAGCGTCTACTCTAATTTTGCAGACTCCAACTTCTCAGCCGTCTCAGCCACAGGACTCTTCTCCTTGCCTGCACCGGGGTAGAATGTACCCTTGTTCTTGACCTTTTTCTCCTTCTTCTCCTTAGGAGCATCCACAGGGTATCCGTTGGCGGAGGATGTCTGGAAGTCGACGTCCTCCAGGTAAGCCTTTCTGATGGGAGCCAAAAGCTCATTGATTCTGTCAGTAACACCCGCCTTCAAGTCGACAGGCGACAACTTCTCTGCTGCAAAGTCAGATTTCAAGTCGGCGAGCGATTTGTAGTGGATGGGACCACCGTACTTCTCGGGTCTGTCGACGAAAAACTCGAAATCTCCAGCAACGCTCGATTTCAACTCCTGGATAGGCTGCACCACGTTTTCAAGAAAGGCTATCAATCCGTTGTCAACATCTCCAGGTGCACAGAACGCCGAGCCAATTTTCTTCTTGACCACCTTAGGATCCTCTATGATATCGATCTTGGAGTTAGGGTCGGAGGCACTCATCTTACCGCCTTGTCCCAATCCAGGAACCATCTTGTTCATCAAGTGCGCTCTTTTCTTGTAGCCGATTCCTGGCAACTGCTCCTCGGCGAGAACAAAGATTTTTCTCTGGTCCACACCACCAAATTGCACATCGACATCCAAGTAGTGCTCATCCAAAGCCTGCATCAAGGGGTAGATGAGGCCCGAAAGCAAGGGGTTCGACACCTGCTTGACCACATCAGCACCAGCTCTTTTCGCATCGTTCTGACCAACCTTGTTCGATAATTTGAATAAGTCCATGGTGTACTCAGGAGTCAACTGGTAGTCAGAACCCACGATGAACTTCAATTTTTCGATGGGCACGTTGAGCGATCGGAGAATCGCCCTGACCACGTTGGCGTAGTACTCGGCTCTGAATTTTACCACCTCCAATGGAGCTTTCATGTTGTCCAAGTAGGCATGTAAGTCAGCAACAAGCACGGTGACTTCAGCACCAGCTTTCAAGAAATGGGCCAACTTGATCATAGGCACAAAGTAACCGCAGTGGGGCTTACCAGTAGGAGCAGTGCCCCAGTAAATTTTAAGAGGGCGTTCCTTGGCCTCCAAAACATTCTTGATAATTTGCCCGTTCAACACCTCCTGGAGGTTCTTGGTGATCCACTCGTACTGTTCTGAAGGGTCCATGTTGAGAAGCGAGATAGGTGAAGAATTCTATGCCAGTCGCTGCGACCGCGAAACAGGATAAGGACGTATGAGTCAGGGCAGAATAGATGGAGGAACGGCGGAAGGCCGCATTCTTCTTTTTCTGTATGAATCTACGTCCGCCATATCTTCTTCTTCAATAAATGTTGAATCCGACTCTTATAGTTCGCACTTGAGCCCACCTCTGCTCTTATCTCTCAATTCCGTGAGTGGTATAGTCAATATCGAAACCACGGCCAACTTCGATTCTTGTAGGATTCAACCGGATCTGCAACAATGTATCATATCTGCCCTACCCAGCCTCTTTTTTCTTTTCGATGATCGATTACGAAACCTCACGTTCCGGAACGCTGTATGGATCCGTGCAGGCCCGACTCCGGCTCCACTCGCACTAGATCACGGCTACCATGGAAAGCTTGAAGAGGTTCTTGATCCGACTTCCGAATAGCCTTGAGCTCAAGCAGGCAAAGCTCGTCAAGCCAAATGTATTGAAAGCGCTTTATTTTGCGTTGGTCGGCGAGGGTGCCTACATGGAAACGCTTTTTGAGAACCCTTCCGAGGATGAGATTACAAGTTTGGAGAGTTACTCCTGGGCTCCTGCCGGAACCAAGACCAAGCCCTTCTACAGAAAAACGGTGAAAAAAGTATATACCCATCCGCCCAACCAGGCATGTGGCCTCCATTTCACCACGGGCCAGTCTGTCTACAGATGTGAGCAGTGTGGTTACGACGACACCTGCGTTTTGTGCATGTACTGCTTCAACCCGCGAGACCATGAGGGCCACAATGTTTCAATGTATGTTACTGGTGAGTCTGGCGGCGGTATGTGCGATTGTGGTGACGAAACAGCCTTTGTGAATTCATTGAACTGCGCATGCCAGAAGATAGCCGACGAGGATAAAGGCACGCTACCTGGTGAAATGGAGTCATTGATTGAGACTCTCCTCACTCTCGTGCTTGATTATATTCTTGACGTGACCAACTTCTCCGTGACAACCCTTCCCCTTGTTAGACGTGCTTTAAATGATAAGGATGGCCGGGGTATTTCATCGTCGCAGCTTTCAGACCTCAGCTCGCTTCCTCCTGACATCTACGGGGCGGAAGATTTGAACTCGGAAGAATGGGTGCTCCTTTTGTATAATGACGAGAACCATGACTACCCTGATGCCATGACGGCAATTCGGGCCGTGACAGGGTGCTCTGAAAGACGTGCGCGTGCTATCGCAGACAATATCAATTTGGTCGGGCGATCTGTGTTGAGGACTGCATCAAATTATCACGAGCTACTAAAGGGCCAAGCCCAGGCAGAGGCAAGTGGACTTGTTGCTTCGATAGTGACAAGACGTGACTATTTCAGGGAGCTTATTGTTCTGGCAATGTTTGACTGGATGGAAGAGATCGTGACTTGGGAGGGCAACTCGGCTTTTCGGGAGGGATGCAAGGCTACATTGGCAAAGATACTTCTCAAGGAGGGCCACCTGTTCTCGAGGTTGCTTCCGTCTGAGCTCTTCAGAAGTTGTAATGGAAACCTTCAGCGTCAATTTTTCGAAAATGGTTTGCTATACAACGGCGATCTCCTCAACTTGGCATTAACCGAGGTGAAACCCGGTGTCTCCACATCTGTGATAACTGACAGCGTTCACAGCATATATCATCCAAGCATACGGCCGGAGTTGTCGAATTCAATTATCCAGTTTTTGCTTGTTTTTGAGATCCGTTTCCCCAAGGCAGTGAGAAAAAAGTTTTCACTGATTCTTTTGCCTACTCTCACTGCAACTTTCTCTGTCAAGCAATTGTTTTGCGATCAATATCTTCAGATATATCCCACACTCTTGCATATTGCAGCATTTTCCGACCGTGAGGAACAGCTCTCCTCTTTCAATGCTATCACCATTCAACTATTTACGTGTCCGCGTACAAATGAACGTGTTCTCACCACCAAGAAACTCGTGCGTTTGATTGCACCACTTTCGGAGCTCATTGAAGATCATGCATCCTCGAAGAATGCGCGGGGGATCACCAATTTGGTTGACCTCGTGGTTGATCTTCGCAGCAAGAGAGAGAAAGCCTCAATTCAGAAGACGATCAATGAGGGCATTGAAACCCTTAGTCATGTGTTAAAGCGCAACAATAATAAAGACGTTTTGAATGTCTTTTTGAAGAACGACAATTTGATTAGCTTTCTTCACTTCTTGAAGTTTTTCCAAGGTGCTGCTGCCATTGAACGCAAGTATGGTACACATGTAGAGCATGACCTGCTACATGGATTCTACGCGTTTTTGCAAAAAGCTCTTCCAGTGTCTGGCATTGTGAAATCAGCTTGCAGGCACGAGAATGTTAGCCAGGATATGGTGCTCCGAGCAATTCCCATCATATTCAACTTCATGACACCAGGTGACCCTGCGCAAAGTGTGGCTACTCTCAAGAATTTCCAGGTGAGCAAAGACCCCGTTTCGCTCATCAATCCCTGCAATCAATTTCTCTCTCGCGTCTGCGAGACACTCTCTGTACGCGACTGCGCTCATGCCTTTACGAACTCCGGCAAACCTTTTGTTCTCGTCTCCGATACAGTCCTTAGGAGCATTGTTCTTGCTGCTCAAGTGAAGATTGGGTTCTGGATCCGCAATGGAGTGGCTGTCTCCAGAGAAGCCACTTACTACACGGAGGTTTCTGAGTTCGGACTCTTTAGAGATATCCATCTTAACCAGATTGCTGCCCTATGCGATCCTCCCGAGGAAACGTTTTTGAATCTTATCGACAGGTGGGAATTGACTTCATGGATGAATGCTGAAGTTCCCGCCACAAAAACGGTTTACGAGGACCGATTCGGCTATCTCTGTGAGCAACTCTTGCTCTTCTTATATTACATGCTCACTGATCGTCTAGGGTTGGTTGGCGGAGATTCGCAGGAGGTTTTCGCTTTCACATCTAAGCGAACTTTGTGGTATGGTCTCTGTGAGCAACCCAAATCATACTCTGAGTTACGAGACACCCTTCCTTCAAACGTTGTTGATCATCCTTCTTTCGATGATTGGCTCTATGAGTGTGCTGATTACCAGGCTCCAAGTGGTTTGACTGATACCGGAATGTATAGGTTGAAGCCATCGTACACCAAGACTCTTGATCCGATCAGTCTCCATATTACTTTGAGCTCAACTCAATCCATAACGCAGACTTTGGTCTCTCAGCGGGCCAAACAATTGAACGTGAAAGAATCTGAGGTCGTATTGGTGCCCGAAATCATCTTGTCAAAGAGCGATTTTGTGAACAGCAAGATTGGGGACTTCACAAGAACTAAGACTTTTGCCAAGTTCTGCTACAAGCTCCTTCAATCTGCCATTGATATTGGCTCTGAAACGTATATCTTTGAATTGCTTCATTTGCTACATGCTGTTGTTTTGGATGGTGAAAAATTGCATGGAAAGAGCTATTTGCATGAAACATTTGTGAACATACCTATTAGTGATCTTCTCCTCACAATTGTGGAGTCTTCAATGTCTTCCCTTGCGAGGTCAAAAGCAGACTTCCTACTCTCTATGTTCATTGAGAAGGACAACCGGGTCATTGAGTCATTGATTGATTGCTTTGGCGATGAACACGTTCAATCATACAAAAAGAGAAAGTTGGGCAATAAGGAATCCGAGAGTCAAAAGCAGAAGCGGCTTGCAGAAAAGAAGAAAGCTAAGATCATGGAGAACTTTGCTCGCCAAAGGGATCGATTCGAGAAAAAGAATAAACTTCTTAGCGATGCGGTTGATGAAATTACCAATGAACTGGTAGATTCTCGCCGATGCGTTTACTGTGGAGAAGCTGAGAATTTCGAAGAGCTTTTTGGTATCCTTGTCTGTCACGTGAAAAGCTCCATTAAGTGGAGAATACCGAACATGCCAGAGTTCCATAAACTTGCGTTTGGTAACCTTGATGGGCGAGCACCGCATGATGATCTGGTGTTTTCAATTGGATATCCTTATGCACAGATGATTGGGGAAGATCCTCAAAACTATAAAAGGTTTGTGGCAAATACTTGTGGTCACGGAATGCATTACAAGTGTTACAAAAGATCTTTATCAATCACAAGAGCCCTGTCGTGCCCACTTTGTCACAATGTCCACGATGCGTTCTTGCCCACTTTTCTGTATAAACAGGAATCTCCCATGCTTGCTATGGACTCTTATGAGAGTTACAAGGATGACAAGTCTGTCATTGAAGTGTATGAATCTCTCTTTGAGAGGCTGCCTGTAGGCGAGCCAAGCCTCGTTAAAGCTGGACTTTCAAGTTCCAAATTGGCAAGTGCTACTCATGAGGAAAATCTTTCAAGAACGAGCTCTGATTTGCAACAAATTTTTAACACCGATAACGGCATTTTATCGGTGATATCGATGAACTCGAACTATATCAATATCTCCAGGTTGATTTCAGATTGCATCGTTGCTGCTGAGACAAGTCAAAGACTCGATGGAGTATCAGCATGTGCCGCGTTCTTGCAGGACTTTCCTTCAAATACGAAACTCTTGGTTTCGAGTCTAATCCAATCCTACGCTCTAGGGAGTTTGTGGGCGCACTCATCAGAGAAAGACCACCAACTAAGTCACTTTGAGGTGTCCACATCTTCCAAAGGATTTGCTGACGTTGTTTTTGAAGAGGTGGTGAGATTGTGCTTTCAATCTCACCAGCCATTGTTACTCTACTTCAGGTGGGGATTTGCAAAATTCGTAGTTGCCACAACCAAGGAACTCTCTGCGCGGTTCCTTGGCAGGTTTCAAAGTGATTTTGCTAGCATATTCGAATCGGAGAGGCTTAATTCAGTCTCGGAAACCCAAGTGATAGCTATTCAAAGACTTCTCAATCATTTGGCTGCACTTCCTTTGGATGATGTTCTGGTGCATGCCTTGAAAGGCTTCTATTTGGCACTTGAAAGATGCGTCTTACCGTTTTTACGGCAGTGCATTATTCTTACCGACATTCTAGAGTGCAAACAATCGGACCTGGGATTTGCTTTAGGATCTCCTCGATTCGCAGATTTGAAAGAGAAGCTCGAAAATCAAGAGTTTAAGGACTCCCATGTCGTTTTATCAGAGGTTCTCCAGCTCCCTACGTTGGTTGAGTTGGTTCTGATTATTACTTCGCCTTCAGCCAACACTCTTGAAAGGTACACAATGGTTAAGAATGCCATTCCAATGAAGGCACTCGATTTTCAGTTTGGGGGTTCAATCCCGTACCCTGGAGTTGTCAGACTTATTGACATTCCCTGTGACTTTAATAGAACCATCACCAGTGCCTTCGGCATCTCGCCCCGCCCAGACCAAGGGCTGGTATGTTTACAATGCGGAACGCCGATTGGTGGGGCATCGCACATTTCGCACTCTCGTGTATGCTCGGAGCTATCCATCTATTTCACTCCAAGATCAAATTCGATGTCCCTCTTTTTGCGAAGTTCTAATGAGGCAATGACAATCCTCGGCATCCCGTCACCATACTTGACTAAGCATGGTGAAATTAAGGGGAGGAATATCCCAGGCAAAGCAACTCTCAACGAACTCAGATACAAGAACTTGAACAAGCTTTGGCTCACTCTGGGCATATACAGCTTTGCGAACAGGGTGTCCACTGGATCTCTGGCAGCTGATGTCTGGCTAAGAGAGGATCTCTCTGAACTAGGAGAGGAGGTTTACGACGAGGATGATGATGTTGATTTTATTTACGGTCCCGACATCTTCATATGATTAGCTAGAGGGTTTCCCAGCCACCTGCATCAATCACACTATCTAATTTTCGTACAACGTAGTTCAGAACGTTATGTTGAAGCCAAAGACTCCGTGTGATTTCGTCAAGGCGATCTTGAGAAAGGTATGCGGTTTTCCCTCTTTTGTTCTCTCCAGGAATCTCACCGTGCTTGTCGAGATAGGGTGCATCATGGAAGGAGCCACCATTATTGTGAAGAAGTAGAATTGACCTTTCCTTGGGGAGAAGGAAAATTCCGACACTGCTGGAACACTCTTCACGATAGTGGGTGGTGCATTGACCGAATTTGGATCCAATCACACTCTTCTGAATATCGAGGATGTCGCTGCAGAAGAGGCACACCGCGGGATTCTCGATTGTTAGATGGGGCTTATGGTATTTATCCAGGTAGTAGTAATTGGAAAAGAAGAAATCCAATCGTTCTGGAATCCTCGCGAGGCGGACTATTCCTGGAAACTCAAGTTGCTTGGTAAGAGCTAAGCCCTCGGACTGCTGCTTTGGTTTGCTCTTCCGAACAAAATGGACAAAGGACCTTAAGCATCGAGCTTCCATACTGGATGTCTCTTCGCACGCTCGCTTTAAAACAACCCCTAAGCTTCGCAAATTAAGGAAATTGCACAATGCGTTCGCCTCGAATAGCTTTTCCGAGGGTGTATCAAAGTCAATGCCTTCTGTGTTTGCGCAACAAACGAACGCGTATATCGCTGCCCGTCTTAAAAATGGGTTTATGGCCTTCATGAGCATCAGATAAAGAACTTGACCAAATTTGGGATCGTTCAAATAATTTCGATATCGAGATAAGTCTGTGTCAGCCACGATTTTGAAGAGCTTTGTAATGTTAATGGCATCTCCAGTGTCGATAAGCTCCGAGCATGGGACATCAAGAATGTCAAACGAGTCATTTTCATAAAATTTCCGCGCAATCACTGCGTTAACAATGATGCTAAAAGTTTGGATGACAGCTCCTAAGTAGCATCTCTCAAGAATGGTATTAAACCCAAAGCCTCCCGAAGAGAGTGGGAACAACGTCACGAGAACCTCAAGGAAGTCTTCGTGTGCTATCTTGCTGTTGAAGTTGTCATCACTCATTGATAAAAATAGTGCTGCAATCTTTACGTGAACATCGCCCATGTTGTTAGGCATTTTGACCCAATTAGAGACTTTCATGAGCATGCTCGTCAAGCGAAACTCATTGAGCGCACGTAAATTTAGTAAAGCGTTGTTTGACATTTGAAAAGGAACAATTTCGCCGGCACCTGTACCCCGAAGAGAGATTTCTGTTGACTTTATACTGTTCACTAAAATCAAAGGTAGATCGGCTTTGAATATTTGGGGGAAAGACAACAAGGAAAGGTTCTGGAACATGGTCGACAACATCATGCGGAACTGCTGTTGAATTTGTGAATTTTGAGATTCACAATTCGGACCTATGAGTTCCAATGCAGCAGGAGTCAAAAGAGAGAAACTGCCAAGCTCTTTTGCCATGTGGAGCGAAAGCTTTTTGAGCTCCTCTTGTTCATTGACATTCAGAATAGAAATATCTTCAAACGGTGACACACTCTGTTCACCTTTAGCCAAGAAATCGGTTAAAGATCGGTTGTTGGCAGTCCACAAGATGGGGATGAACATATTGCTCAAAGCTTTACACAATGGACATAAAAATTCCCGGTGCTCGGGGCTCTCAGGAGTATTGCGGGTGATCTGTGTCAGTCTTGACCTGTTTGAATTTAGATATTGCATGTAGCAGTTGAAATGCATCCCATGGCCACATGTCAGAGAAGTGAGCTTGGAGGTTATGTGATCATGGTTTCTGAAACCTGGTCCAACAACATGGTCTTCCTCAACTTTCTTCATGAAGTCGTTCCATCTCTGTGAGTAATTGTCCGGATTATCTTTCCGCGCCGACGAATAATTCAAATTCGGGGAGTCAGAGAATGACTGAACGAACCAGTAATTGTCATCAAACGGAACATTTCGAAATTCTGTGCTCTTGAAAATGTGAGCTACAATTCCAAATGGACCCGCATCCTCAGCTGTATCCTGACAAAGAATGCAGTGAGCGTTGGGAAACTGCCAGCCTTCTTCCTCTATCTCCTCCATTTCTGTGTCGCTATTTTCTGTTGCAAAGTTATTCTTCTTGAGAAACAGTGATTGCTGTTTCTTGAATTTGGCCATCAACTTATTCTGTCTTTCCAAAGCCACTCTCTTCTTACGCTCGAGCTCACTCTCACATACCTCGTCTTCGCGAACTAAATGAAGAATTTTAGGATCAAAGGAGGGTATGCAACCGGAGAGAATATCAACTAATTCATCTTCAGCGACACTTTCGGGTTTAAGTATGGCTCGGATTTTTGCATGATGTTCTTTCAACGTATCATTGAGAAGCATGCCATGCAACCGACCCACAACAGAACTGCCGAAGATTTCGGACTCTTTGCAGAAAGCAGTGAAAGGCTTGCCGTATTTCTCGAAGTTAACCGTCCTTTGTGAAACACAAACATGTACCAAATGTAAAACGGTCTCCAACAAGCCGTCCAATTTGTGGACGTCTTCCAGAAAAACGTAGTCAATTGTTTGAATAATGAAATCAGTGAATTCTGAAGAAGTGGTGACGTTACCAATAGTCTTGTAAGTGCCAACACGGTCGGGGTCGAGCACCTTCGGGTAAATGACCACCTCTGAGATGTTTCTGCTAGTCTTGCGGTGTATTCTTTCTTTCAAAAATTTGAGTGCTTCATCCTTCTTGTTCGTGGAATAGTTGAAATAATATGGATTGATTTCATCCATAAACTCCTCCTTAAGAGCGTAAGTACATGTGTCCTTTCCGCATTTTCTGCTTTTCACCACAGCCAACTCTTCTAGAATCAAGTCAAATCTCTTGTTGGTTGTAATATGCTCGGGTATTTGAGTACATAATCTGGAATAGCTGAGTGGGCCAAAGCAAATGTTGTGTAAAATCTCGTTTTTAATTTTCGAGCAATTGGTAGAAACTTTGTCCGCTCCTGTCAAATATGTGTCGTCCGTCAAAATATGAATGAAGAAGCTGAGAAATTCCTCTAATAAGTAGGACATAATGTTCGTTTCGTAGGGTATCTCTCCATCTGAGGAACCCTTCCAAACACCATCAAGTCGCCAACTTCTCAAGAGAAAGTTTGCGATTTGATCTGGTTCAGAGCAGACTAGATATACCTGAACCAAGAACATATCTCTGAGGTATCCCTGCTCGCGCAATGCAGTATTCGTGTAAAGCTGTAGTTGGCTCCTCACGCTAAATCCATTTCTAACCCAGTACCCGGATTTAATCTGAGAAGATAAGACAACTGCCTTCAAAGGGTACTCGAAAATCATTTTGATGCACTCGTTGGGGGTACCCAACGCAGGCGATTGGCTGCGAGCTTCATTCGCTGCAAAACGAAATAAGTTCAATAACGAGAAATCAGAGTTACCTCCGAGAGACTCAATGAGCCAAGACAAAAACGAATGCATAGGATGGAGGAAGCTGACCTTGCGATTGCTCGTGATCCTGTCTGTATCAACGCCATGAGAGAATCCACGGCCATAATCCACTTCGTTATAGTCAGAATGAGTTCGATTGTCTGACGTCTCAAGGGCTAGCAAATACTGGATAACGTAAATGATAACGAGCTCCACACTTCGCTTATTTTGACCCAGGTTGTTATCTGTGAGGCAGTGTGCAAGATTGTCAGCATATTGATAAATCACCAGAATAGCATGGAAAAATGCAGTGTAGTCGGAACTCTCGTACTCGACATGGTTTTCTGTTTCGCGGCTCATGACTGGGCGGCCCTGGAACAAACACAACATATCACAGGCCATAGGAATGAGCGTCTTCATGAAGGTGTTGTTGACATCCTTTCCACGGCTAAGGATGTACCCAATGTCGAAAAATATTTGCCCCCATCTTCGATTTTTCAAGCTCGGTAAAAGAACAGAGTTGTTCTCAAACCCAATCGAAGGAATAGTGTTTGTCAGACCAGTTCTCAAAAATGCGTAGATAGAAGCAAATATTCGCGAGACATCGCCATGAGCTATCAAGTTAGTTGAATTTGACGGACATGTAAAAAGCTGCGTTGAAAGAGTGCACATTACATTGAGCTCCGGTTCACTGTCGACAGTGAGAAACATGTCTGCCACCGCAGGGTAGATATCAACGTACTGACATCCAATTATTGGTTTGAACTTCAAGTTAGTGATAACAGATGTGAGAAAAACATCGTGAATGACGCCACGAATCGATTTCCAGAATCTCATATCCATGAACACCACGTATTGAAATCTTGAACCTAAATAGCTGCGGTAGTCCTCATGAAAGTTTCCATTTGTATTAAAGTCGCAGATTTCTTTCAAATGATCGTCCACTTGCCATTGAGATGGCTGGAAAGCCCAATATGGCCTGTTATTTGGATGCGTCGAAATCAAGTTGATCTTGGGAATGAGAAAGCCTTCATCTAATCTCCCACGACAGTAATTGCCAAATTCCTGGGAAGTCTCCAGCACGAGGCCTTTTCTCCACTTTCTGCAGAAGGCCTGACTGAACAAGTTTTTAAACTCCTCGTTGAACTTGAAAATCTCACTCTCTGTAAGATCGCCAATCCATTGAAGGATTTCGTGACATGTGTCTTCTCTGAACTCGTCTCGAGTATTTCTTATGCAAGAAGCCAAGCCTGTGGCACTTAATATCTTCTGACGCTCGAAAAGTAGATTTACATCTTTCGATCTAATCACCCGGGCTCTCCCATGCGATTGCATTTTCTCAGCCACCATAGTGGCGAATTCGGGGACCTTTTTGCTTGCGAGATGTATTCTCTGGACGGCGTCCCGAAAATGACGAATCTGATCGTTGTACGCGAGCAAACAGAACTTGTCTCCGGGAGCATCGTAATCAGCATCGATCTCATTAGGGTATCCGTATTTTTGTGGATCAAGGCGGCAAGTAGCGGAGTTATCGGTTGGCTCAGTCCTATCCCAAGAAGCGCAGATCTGTAAGTCGCTCTGGCACATCACATCAATGACGTAATCGAGAAGAATTTCTATTGTCTGCAAGAACGACTCCAGGAATCCAGGTGGAATCGTCGGTGGAAGATTATTTCCCAATGGGTCTTCCTGGGTAGCATACTTGCATTTCACCGGCTTAACCCAAGCCTCAGGATCCCCACAGTCGCAAACACCACCGTTTTCACGTTGGCATATCATAATGTGCACAGCATGATCCTCGTGATTCTCTGGCTGGAAGCAGTACGGACAAAGCGCACATGTTTCATCGTAGCCACACGTTAAACACCTGTAGATAGGTTCTCCTTTTCTGAAAATACGGGCACACGGCAGACTAGAATGGAAAGCATGATGATTATGGGCGTTGTAGGTCGGATCTCTGCCTCTGGATCGAATGCTGTAGTAGTTTGGGAACAGCCAGTTGACTTCCTTTTCAAGGGCATCTAGCCCAGCCTTCTTATCAAGAGTATTTTCGAAAACCTTGGGAAAAACCCATTCAACGTAGTCGCCATCGTGAGAAAGCGCTAGAAATAGTGACTTTCGGATGGCGACCTTCACATCCTCTGTGAGGGTGAAGTCAGAGCTTCGAGGAAGGTCGATTAGAAAACGCCGTAGGCGTGTGGCATAGTCAATTTCCGACATGGATATTCTAGTAGCAAAACTTGGTCTTTGAGAGAAATAGACCGAGAGTGTGTGCTAGGAACCGCCACCGAGTAGAGACAGATTTGGATGGCATATAAGCCATGCACGTCCAAGAGAGATAGTCCCATCACAGCTCACAGAATGGCACACGCTAAGGAGTATTTTGAGCCAAATACCGTTATAAATAAGCAGAAATTGCAGTATGTGCAAGATGTGTCCACGCTTGCCCTTGGAGTTGGCGCTGGCGTATTAGGCCTTGAGTCATTGTTTGGGGTGCTATTTTTCATTACAGGCTTCAGTCTATGCAATTACGCATTCTTTGTAATGTGCTGCAGAAGCCAGCCGTCTGTGTTTTTTAAGAACGCTACGCAAGAGATCTTCTTGGACGGAGTGGTGCCAGCTGCTCCAGGATATATAATGATGTGGTGTCTCGTCCATGCGCTAATAAACTGAAAGAAATGAAATTGGGGTCTGAATATTTACTTCGTTCAGACGCGAACAGTTTGCTGTTTTTGAGAGTCTGAAAATGTAGCAACTATTAGAATTGAGAACGATACGTTGGTACCGCCCACAACAAGTGCCTGTAACAAGCAACGCAACACAGATTGGGCAGCGAGATCATTGGCATTTGCAAGGATAAATCACCTTCCTATTAGAATCGGAAGTAGTTTCTGGGTATTTTTACACAGCCTTCGGGCTGCTATTCCCGGCGTAGCATCCTGCACGTGACCCGTCTCTCCACGTTCCGGGATCGCAGTGAACCACAACCAACATTGACAAGATGGAAAAGATCGACTTGTCCACCAATTCCAAAAAAATCCAGAGCGTCTACAGTGACGTAATTGGTAAAAATTCCGATACCACCTATGGTGTCTTCTCGGTCGACAAAAATGGCGTCCTCGACAGCACTGCCTCCGGCCTGGGAGACTTGGAGGAGTTTGTCGAGCACTTTGTTGACGGCAAGGTACAATTTGGTTTAGCACAGGTGACTGTTCCCGGTTCTGATGTCATTAAGAATTTGCTTCTTGGCTGGTGCCCCGATAATGCCCCGGCCAAGTTGAGGCTTTCTTTTGCTGCCAACTTTGCCGATGTCTCCAAGGTGTTGAGCGGATATCACGTGCAAATCACCGCCAGAGACCAAGATGACTTGGATGTGTCTGAGTTTGTGTCCAGAGTTGCAGCCGCTGCGGGTGCTAGGTATCTGGCCCATGCAACCAAGGCTTCAGTAGCGCCAACCGTGGCCAAAAAGGAATTGCCTAAGGCTGCGCCGCAGAAACCCATTGCCCCTAAAGCTTTCATTCCCAAAACCACAGGAAAGCCTGTTCTTCCCAAAACCAAGCCAATTGTGCCCAAGGTGGCATCTAAATCTGTGCCTGCGGTTTCGTCCTCCTCCATTGTGGATGAGTGGGGAGGAGAGAGTGAAATCAAAGAGAGAGATTTTGAGAAGGAGCCCTTGGAATCCGTCCCCTCTGCGTATAAGCCTACAAAGGTGGACATCAACCACTTGAGACTGCAGAAGCTGGACACCATTTCATCCACGCCCAGGCCCTCGCAAGTATCTGCCAAAGGTGGAGAGAGCCTGGTTTCCAGAGCTGCGGAGAGTCTCAGCGCTTCTCACATTTCCGAAGATGGCAGATTGACCTCCTTGCCCAAGGTAAAGGTGTCTCACTCCGTTGCTGACAGATACAAGGCTGCGGCTGATGAGAGCCTGCGCCCCTCGTTTGGGTCTGCGCCCGTTCCCAAGTCCGTAGCTCATGAAAAACTGACCGGTGGTATTTCACGGAATTTTGGTGCCCAGAACGGCAAGACGCCTGCTCAGTTGTGGGCAGAGAAGAGAGGACAATACAAGGAGGTTAAGGGTGATGGTGAGGTTGCAAGAGAGAGCGACGTGAGCCCCGGTAATGCGAAACCAGAGGCTAAGTTCAGCTCCAGCGCTTCAAGGTTTGCTGATGTCCCTGTTGAACCCGAAGAAGACGTCCACGAGGAAGAGAAACCATTGCTGCAGGAAGAGGAGCCAGAGGAAGAAAAGCCAGAGGAGGAGGAGCCAGAGGAGGAGGAGCCAGAGGAAGATGAAAAGGAAGACGCGCCAACGCCAGTTCCAGCTCCCATTTTGCCTCGCAGAAACCTTCCTCCTCCACCTGCTCAGCAAGCAGCCAATGAAGAGTCCTCTCCTCCGCCTCCGGCGCCACCTGCTCGCGAGCCCGCAAAGGCTCCAGAGCCCGTGAAGGAGGAGCTTCCAAAATCTGGTCCCCTGGCGACTGCACAATATGACTACGAGAAGGACGAGGACAACGAGATCAGTTTCAACGAGGGTGACCTCATCGTGGAAATTGAGTTCACGGACGAGGAGTGGTGGTCGGGCAAGCATTCTGTCACTGGCGCTGTGGGCTTGTTCCCTGCAACTTACGTCTCTCTTGTGGAGGAAGAAGAGAACAAGGAGGAGACTCAAGAAGAGACTCCAGTTGCCGCAGCTGAACCTGCTTCGGAGGGCAAGACCGCCGTTGCTGAGTACGACTACGAAAAGGACGAAGACAATGAGATCGCTTTCGAGGAGGGCGACTTGATTGTGGAGATCAATATGGTCGAAGAGGACTGGTGGTCTGGCAAGAACTCGAAGACGGGAGAGACCGGTCTTTTCCCCGCCAACTACGTCAAATTGCAGTAGACAAAAGCATCAAGCCCTGCCGGATGTCACAACAATCCATAAAAGTTCGATGTGCGTATTCAACACTTGTAAATTCTAGCGATGACTCGCGAAAATATATTTCGAAATGCATTACTAAGCTGAGAATGCTGAAGTCTCTATGAGCGCAAATATTCCTTCACTGCATCGCCCCAAAGCTGTCTTCTCTTGTAAAATGCAAGGTCGTCCGGCAAGGACTCTATAGCACTCGCAAGCTCCTCACCGTATCCGTCAGCTTTGAGCTTGTTAACAGGAATCAAATAAGTTCTAACAACCATTATTATGGCTCTTGATTTGGGTAAACGGGTGAGCACCTGACGCTCGCACCGCATGAAGCAACCGTTCTCGAAATCTATATCGGACACTTTGAGTTTCTCTAATTTCTCTCCTGGGCGTGCGTGGTGATCCTCCAACTTGAAAATCACGTTGTTCGTTTGCACAGACCAGTTACCCCGAATCCACATGTCTGTTGGTTTCAACTTGTTGAAAAATCTATGCATGGGAGAGCTAAGGCGGTCTTTGTACTGGGGTACAGGTTTATGGATGCTGGAAATTGGCGTGTTGTAGCCATGCGAGGGGTCGAACCCAGCCGGTGAGCCATTTACACTGGCACGAAGAATGTATTCTTCCTCAGGGTCCTTAGGATTGTCTTTAAGAAGGAGCACGATATCCTCCTCCATATTACAAAGAAGAATCTTCAAAAGATCTTCAGGAGAGTGTTCATCTCCATTCTTGGGAAGTAACTCCTGCGTGATTTCGTTTCGAATGCCCTTTTCCTCTTCACGAAAGTACCGGGGATATCTCTGACATAAAAAGTCCATGGCAGTCTCGTAGTATTCCCTGACCGCAGCAGCAGCACGTGGGTTCTTGTAACAGAAGAGCAACTTGCTTTCATATTCGGCTAGGTACAGTTGTCGCCGTTTAACAGCATCGAAGTAGGTGCTTTCGATGAGGAACAATTCTTCTCTTTGGTCGGAAATGTTTCTAATTCCCATGGATGGACGAAAGCTTTTTTTGCCCTCGAAGGGACGGAGGTATAATGGTTCAGCCTTCTCCCATTCAAATGAATCATCAATTGGCGATATAGTTTGTTTCGCGGGCTCAGTTACTGACTTTGAACAATATCTGTATACAGCAACTGAGCATATCACGATCACTAGAAGAATGTAGATAAGAAGCATATTGTTACTATCTGGACGTTGTGAATGTAAAAGAAGTAACATTTGTACTTGAGCGGAATTCTTATCTCGCGGCTGCAACGGCCGGAATCGTGCACGCGCATTCACGGACAATATTCGAATCAGGTAGCCGCATACAGCTGCCTGCGAAGAGACTCGACGGGGATCTAGGGGTGCGTTTCCTTTGTGTAGTGCCTAGTTTAGTATATATGGGGCGACCTTCCACCCCTTCATTACTTATGCTTATACCGCCCAATGCGGAAAGTCAAAGCGGAAGAACAACTCAGCTCCAGTGATGCGTCAACTGCAAACGCCAGTTCTCGAGATTTGCTTCCATTCCAAAAAAACATTTATCGAACTTGTCACTTAAACAATCAATCCACGCATTTGAAGTGGCAGCTTGCTGGCAAGAAGGACTTCTTCGATGTTAGCATGATTTCTCAAAAGACCACGAATGTCAAACGCCTTCTCATCGCCGATGAAGACATCATCGATAAAAACGGCACGAACTCTGCGAATCATGAATTCCAACTTTTTAATGACATCGTTGGCAATGCCAACAACGTTGTATGAAAGCTGCGTAGCGCCAAAAATTGCGGACGCGGACATTTTCGTTAGGTCCGCAGCGACAGTTGCGTCGAAATAGAAATAAGTTTTGCAGAGAACTGCAAATTCGGGGCAACTCGCCGCCGTCATCGCAGACCTCAATGCCTTATTGTGATGGTCGATCACGTCTGAAAGAAATGTCTGCACAAACTCAATCCCATTGAAAAACATAAACACGGTCTTTCCCTTGAATTCGGCTACTTCCTGCTGATTGTGGCTGTTCAGGTAGACATGCGATACGAGGTCAGGAAAGCTCAGAAGATATGATATCCTGGATTCCATTGGTATTTCGTTTTCCGTTCTCTCGTTAAGCTGAATCAAGGCAAGCTGAATCTGGGCTGGCGTGCCGTTCGTGACGACGACCACATCGTACTGCTCGCAAGGGACGCACACGAACTTTTTCATAGGGGATCACTTAAAATCTTTGCTAGAGTTGAATTGGAACTGCTAGCCTTAATTGAGCCTCCCGAAATTGAAATACTCGAGGTATTCCCCGCAGAATTTCGCGCTGACCCCAGAGTTGCAGCCTTTTCGCGAGAAGTGGCATTGTGTGCGGGCCGAAAGCGCCGTCATAATGCGGGGCCCCACTGCGAAATGCCGTTTCCATCTGTCTGAAGGAAAAGCGATGACCGCTACCCCTATATTTACATCGTCTGGTCTGCCTCCTTTTTTTAGAACAAAGGACGTGTATTATCCTTATTTTACATTACTTTGATGCACATTTAGAATGCCTCCACGTAGAACCATGCTCGGGAGCCAGTCTCGAGTGCTTTATTCTGAAGCAGTTGTTTCAGCAGCCCGCGTGGTCGCGTCTTCATGTATACTAGGTGTGCAGCTATATGGCGGTAGGCTGCTGCTCTCTCCAATGGTGGGTGCCTCTCCCTGTGCCAGTGAAATTTCGCGGTTACCACTAGCGTCCCCATACGTACGATCTTCTTGGTGAGTGTCACCAACTTCATCTCTCTCTTCCTCATGAACATCCCCTCCTTCTCCTTCTTCATCTGCAGATTCGTCAGCCTGTTGTACCTGCGCCTCCTCTGGATCACGCAGCTCTTCAATCACATCTTGCTCCTGTAGCGCGTCCTGGCCCTCGTTCTCCTCAGGGACGGCGTAATCTTCATGGTCATTACTCTCGTAATTCGGCGGGGTTTCAGGAACTAGACTATTCATTGTGATTCTCTCGTCCGAAGAATTCTCGCTGTAAGCATTATAGCTGTTCTTGTGTACCAAAGCTTGACCTTTACCGTGACTATTAGCGTGGACTTCCCAAAAATTAGGGGGAAAGTCGTTGGCACGATCAAGCAAATCGTTGTCCTCGTCAATTTCTGACCGCTCCAACAAAATGTCTGCGTTGAATTTGTTGTAGGCTGGCGGGGCCGGCCCGCTTCCCTCGACAGGAGCAAACCCCCATTTCTTCACATTGCCCTCTATAAAGACAAAGCCGCGCTGCCCCAAGTTGACATGTACCGAACAAAGATTGTTAGCGCCAATGATAGGGAAAAGCTGACCGCCGTGGGGTGGTTTAAAGTTCTTAAGATGTCCTCCAAGCTTCGTTTCGCTGACTTTCTTGCCATTTCGAGTGAAAAACACTATTCCTGATCGAACGCGATATCCTATTCCAACAACGTCACCTTCTAGTAGGGAAGGGAATGGCGGAGGGTTGATGAATGGAAATGGCTGGTTGTGGCGCCGATATCCATCGCTGTCGTATGACACTGTGTGCAGATGACGCCCTGGTAGCCTAAACCAGGGATATGGTTTGACACCCAAACCAATCGATACAAGTGTTTCCTCCGGACGAGGCAAGGTATAGATTTTCGACTCGAAATAGTACACTTCGTTAGTGCTGGGAACAGGTAAGTTGGTAGTGGCGGAGCACTCATAATTCTTGAAAAAGTTGAGCTCGGACTTGTTCACAATGAGCAAATCATTGTTGGTAAGCATGGGATCTTTAATAAATTCCCAGGCCTGGACTCCCCTCTCCTGTATGCTCAAGTTTTGCGAGAGGGTGAGCTCTCCGGTAAGGAAAGGGTTGGTGGCCAAGTAATCCTTGGATTGGAAGTATAGCTCTTGCTCTTCTGAATTAAGCTCAAGGTAAGCCTGGTTATCCTCTTCTCTGCTAATCTCATCTTCTGTGGGCGTTCGTTGCCATCTTACAGCCAAGCAAATAATTAGCGATAGTAGTAGGATCGCCAATAGCGATAAGATGGTCACAACGAGCACCACCACGACGGTGTCGATGCCGGATTCAGCAGGACTCCCGGTTTCCAAAATTGGCGTATAATCAGTGGGTAAAGCATGGGCCCCACAAACTGCTATGCAGAGATAAATCATCGGGGCTGTAACGTCACGAGCTAAACGCTTAGCTTAGCTTAGCTTCGCACCTCGTCTCCAGATGGTAGTGGTTTTGGCACGACTTCGAGACGGAACCACCCGCAGGGCCCATTCGAACAAAGAGGCAAGTGTGGATTTTTCTTTCCGCCTCCGTTTACCATGTGTGTGGCCACCTTAATTATTGCAGATCAGCCGCCCGCAAGTACCGAAACGCCTCGGTGCGCTGCTCACATGATATACCAGTTCACTGAACGCTGGCTCACCAGCCAGATTCGGTCAACGGCACCAGCGCTGCGCTGCACACGGTTGGACGCCTCAGTAGCCGAGCCTGTAAAATGAGGTTTCGGCAAGTAAGTCCGCATGATCGGGCTTCGCGTAATTTTTTTTGGCCAATGTCTAAGCCCCCCCTGTTAGCGTGATTGGAGGCGCGCCTACGGCTTTATTTATAGAAACGCGAACATTGGCGTTCAGGCGATGCAATAAGTAGCGGTGATCTGCCCGGCTTTTCCAGCTTGGAATATTTGTGAAAAGCATCTAGCAGCGCACTTTGTCCACAATTCCTGATGAGAGCATTCATTCCGTCCTGCGCACTTGCATTTATCGTCGGCGTCACGGGTGCAAATTCTTGCAATCCACTCGAGTCGTCGTGTTCGCCGGATCCAGCATTGGCCACATCCATCGTCGACGACTTCACATCTGAGTCGTCTCACTACACAGCAACCAAACCCAAGGGATTGTCCTACACCGATAATGGCTTGGAGTTCGAAATTTCCGAGCGCTTCGACAACCCTTCCATCAAGTCCAATTTCTACATCATGTTCGGCAAAGTGGAGGTTGTTTTGAAGGCAGCGAAGGGCCAAGGCATAGTATCTTCTTTTTACCTTCAGAGCGATGATCTCGACGAAATTGACATCGAGCTTATTGGCTCAGACCCAATGCAGTTTCAGTCAAACTGGTTCAGCAAAGGTCTGGTGATCACATACGATCGTGGTGAATACCATCCCGTGTCGAGCTCAACACTGGATAATTTCCACACCTACACTGTGGAATACACCAAGGATGCCGTGACCTTTTGGTTAGATGGCACGGTTGTCCGTACGGTGCTTCCAAATAACGGCCAGGGATACCCTCAGACGCCGATGTACATCATGGCCGGTAACTGGGCGGGAGGAGATCCATCCAATCCTCCCGGAACTATCGAGTGGGCCGGTGGTGAGACTGACTACTCCAAGGCTCCCTTCACTATGTACATCCAGTCTATCGTTGCACTGGATTACTCTACCGGCAAGACTTACAGCTACGGTGACAAGTCTGGAACTTGGGAGTCCATTGTAGCCGAAGACGGTGAGGTTAACGGCCGCGAGGAGCAGGGCCAGAAGGAATTCAGTGTTCTTGCTCTGGGCGGTGCAGTTTCTGACAGCCCAGCCTCGTCTAGCCTGCTGTCACTGTCACTGTCATCCAGCTCCTCAAGTTCCTCTTCATCCGCCGATACCTCCGTCTCATCCTCGAGCTCCACATCCGCATCTGCGTCTTCCACATCTTCGACGTCTACAAAGCATTCGAGCTCTACTTCAGATTCGCTGTCAACATCAAAGTCGCTAGACACAGCTAGCATCCCCGCATCTCGTAGCTCAGTGGTTGCTGAAAGCACTCTAGTGAGCGCAGTGAGCTCTCAGTCGTCTGTGGCCACTGCTCCAGCGCTGCTGACTTCTCCTTCCAGGCCAACGACCCTCTCCATTGCGACAAGTTCTGGTTCTCTGACTTCCGCTCAGTCAAGTGCAAGCAATCTGGTAAGTCCATCTTCCTCTGCCGGGCGCAGACGTATGGATATCTTTTCGGTCTTGGCTGCTGGCATTCTTCTCTTAGTGAATGTGTAGAAGGCAAATATGTAATAAAATCAATTCAGCACAAATCACCGTAATCGCAAAAAAATAATTTTGATGATCCCGGCTCGAAGGCCCGCTTTCGCCGCCAAAAAAAATGACGACCCCGGTGAGGATCGAACTCACGATCTCAAGATTAACAGTCTTACGCCTTAACCAGCTTGGCCACGGAGTCATTACGATCGAAAAAGGCACAAAACTTCTATCTGAGCTAGTTTGCAATATAAAAACTCGACAAATTCAACTTTTTTAGGTTTCCCAACCTTTAAATACTAAAAAAAGGTACCTCTCATATGTATCCTTTGTGCAGAGGGCACGTATCGCGAGGATTTGCCATAAATACCAAAATTGCCTGCACAATGTCATTATGACACGAAGACCTTGCAGGGGAAATGGATCTTGACATGATGTTGGCGCCTCTTCCAGTTGACGAGGTACATTACCACATAGTCAACGGATTTTTAAGGATTTTCCTTGGTATGTATAGCCAACGGAAAACTGATTTTCAAGATGGCCGATCACTACAACCGTATTCCTCAATCGAGATAAGAGCAGCTCTTAATCGGTATATTCGCTAATGGATGATTACACGAAAACGGTTGGGACAAGAAGTGGCGGAATCCAGCAGAGATTTTGACCCTGGATGAATCCACGTGTCTAGCTGATGAAGTGAGACCCTAATGATGATGACAATCCCTCGACCAAGGTAGTACAATCGTCACCTAGGAGGTCTATGCCTGTGCTTTAGTTAGTTCAGGCCCAATGTAATAAATTTTTCTCCAATATGGCCAATTATCGCGAGAGTATTCCTCAATCGAGGTAATAGCTGCACTTAATCGATATAAAGAGATCTTGATTCTGCTCCTTTTAATATTTGCTAGCTTGTTGAGTCTACTTAAGCAGTCCCTCCTTGGTGGCCGTACACTGACTGAACCGAGTAAAAATGGTTGCAAAATAATCTGTTCCACTGATAGGTAAAGGAATAAATTTAATAGATAGAACACCGCGAAGTGATTATTAAGTCTTTATTTTGTGTCAGGTACAGCTATTTGTTCCCTATTCTCGCGGTTGGCTTTGTGGTTCTTCTCCTTCACCACTACTTTCTCATACCGCTGAAGTTCCCACTGATCATCTGGCGTAATATGAAGTTTTTACGATCCAAATATGGGTCTTCCATAGATTCTGGATTCAAAAGCCATCTCTTAACCATTGAAAGCCACCTCACAAAAGCGTTGGGTGTGGCGGCATCAGTCCCCACCCGTCATTTTAGCTGGCGGCGCCAAAGAAACACTGACCACTTGAGACCGTTTAATTTGCAGCCGAGTCCCAAAAACTCGAAGCGTCACATGCTAAGGTTCCAATTGGCAACCACCTTGGCGAAGGTCCGCAACCAATATGAAACAGACACAAACTCTATGAACGGTGCAAACAGCAGCCGACCTGGACTTGCTTTGGATCGCTTTAAATTTCCGCTCGTTGAAATATTTCAAAATGAGAGTGCGGACACAAAAGACACTGACGAGCCGCTTCCATTTGGAGCTGGTGGCAAGTCAAACCACAAAACGTGCATGACAGTGAGCACTGGCCTCAACCCCAGTAGCTCCCTGCCGGCTGCTTTTCAAGAGCAGTCTGAGCCCACATCAAGTGCTGGCTCTGCTCGTGATTTGGCTACTCGTGATACCAACTCCACCTTGAAGTGTTGCACTCTAATAATCCTTTTCGGTCTCACTGGGGGTGCTTTGCCTGCAACGGAAATTTCTAGATGTTTGAGATTCCAGTACTTGCAAAACATGGCGTTCCAGATTTGTTCTGCGCCCAAGAACCCGCTTGTTCACAAAGGAGAAGGTAAGCTTGCAAACCCCACAAAACGCCAGTCGGTCGAGTTTTTTGCACTGCTCCTGTCCAATGACAGTTCAAGAGCTGTAATTGCTCGTAAGAGTTATGAGGTTGTGGCCCAAAAGCACACTTTCGTCTCATCAACTTCCCAGACGCAAGTCGAAAGAGGTGCAGTGCCACTTTCTGGAGACTTTCTTACTACCTCCATAGGTTTGTGGGAGAGGCGAAGATCCCAAGCAAGAAGATTGGTTGGATTTATAAAACAGCGGGCCCTGCTGATTGTCTCTTCAGCATTGGTGAGGTCAACCTTGATCCAGACCATCGATGACGAATTCAGTCTAATGGCTCGATCTGCTGATGCCGTTCTTGACTTTCAAAATCGTCGTCATTTACTCAAAGTTGATCAAATTGTGCAGCAACGGTTGTTCTCCAATTACGGGAAATCCGCAAAAAGTACAAGGGCAAAGATACCAGAGTGGTGGCAAATGATGGACCAGGAAGAAAATACTTTAGGTCTTCCCTCCAGCCTAAGGGCCAGACACCTCGAAAGTAAAGGAAAAGCTATGATTGGCAAACATTACTTCTATCATGAGCTTGAGGCACTTATCCCCAAACCTTGTCCCACCTCGAAAGAGGACATTAAAGCTTCAGCTCCCAAGCTAAAATGGAATTGGCGGTTGCGAATAGTGAGATTCCATGGAGATCACGATCCGAAAGACAATTTTTCCCCTAGCTTGGAAACAGCTCCACAAACGGATACAAGACGATTTCGGCCGGACGACCCACCAATCTTGGTGAGCAAAACCAAACACGATTTCAAGGCAAGACCTCTTAAACCGTGCTTAAAGTCGAGCGCATCTTTCGGTTTGTGTAAACCAATGATGGCCCCTCCTCCTACTACAAGGAGTCGCCGCTCAAGCGGACTTTATGGCGATTTCTGAGATTCTTGCCAGCATGATTTAATGGTCGATTTGAGATGATACATGTCATTATTGACTTTTCAAAAAAAATATTGTTAAGAAGATTGTTAAGAAAAAAAAATGAAAATGAAAAAAAAAAAGAAAAAGAATTGTGTATTCAATGATATAAAATCATTTTAGGAGCATGGTAGAAGCAAGTTACGGGTATTTTTGAATTTTGTAGACCCTTGTGGCCTTTAACGTTCATAAAGTGAAATTTTGCTTTCCTTCATGCTCCCCCACACGCTCAGTCCTATACTCTACGTTGCCAGCTTCTTTTTCCAGTAAGCGAAAGATCTCAGTGTCGCATTTGGATTCTCAAAGTTGCCAGCTCCACGAGTATGTGCGAGCGGTTATAATTGTGAAGTTTTATAGCTCGGAAGATTCACCGTTGCAGTTATTAAAGCCCTCCTGCCAATTGTGCTCTCTGAAGGGGACAAATATCAAAGTCTCTATAATATGTTGATAGCGTAGAGCGTTTAGTAGCTTCGTTTCTTTACGATAGCCAATTTTCAAAGTTTCAGAAGTCTACAATGCTTAAAGTGAACTTAGACTTTCTTTAAAAAATAATCAAAAGCAAGCAGATGTATTATTTTTGAAGGGTATCAATGGAGCGAACTTAAAAGCCACAGTCCAAGGAGTACTTCAACGAGTTGGAAGAGTCAAACACACCCCAGTGCTTCTCTACATCACTCGTACCAGAGGTGTTTGGCTTCCAAGCCTCATCGAATGCCTCAAACACACAGACATTCACCCCCCACGCTCTCATGGCACACACACCCTGCTGCCAGAACTCCTTCGCATTTGCAACAGAAGGATAAGAGGCATCAAAGTTTGTACCCTCGGTTGGCCAGCCAGTTTCTCCCACCCAGAAGTTGAGGTCAGTAGAGCCCTTTGCGGTCTGAATGGTCTGCAAAGCCTGCATAATGTCGTCGAAGAAAGAGTAAGATGAGTTTTGCATAGTCTGACCTTGCCAGTACGAGAATGCGTTGGCGAATACAAAGTCAGCAGCTTGAATGGCTGGGAGACTAGCACCGTCAACCAAAACATTCCAAGAGTCAACCGTGCCCACTGCAACGTCACCGTATGATTCACCGTTCTTGTCTTTGATATCAGGCAACAAGCTCTTAATCGTGTCAATCGCAGAAGCCAACTCGGTCGCAGTCATATCGCCACGGTACAAAGCCTCTGATCCCACAGTGAAGACCTTGACAGTGCTCTTAGAAATAGTGGGCAAATAGTTCTTCAAAGCCTCCTGTTCTGCCTCAAAGTGAGCGCTGTCGGTGGGCCAGATTCCAAACATGACTTGAAAGCCGGCCTCCTCGGCAGCTGGACCTAAAATCTCCAAAGTATTACAGTCCGAGACGGCATAAGTCTTCACAATGTTGGTGTAAGATTTCAAATATGAAAAGTCACTCTCGTATTCGCTGGAGCTTTTACAGTTTCCGTCGTTGTCCTGAACTCCAAGGTTAAAACCGAGCTGATGTTAGTATTTGTTTTTTATTGCACGTTCATTCGACGTTTGTGTCTTTTGGGGTAATGAAAAACTTGATGACATACATCTCCAACTGCCGCAACAGCAGATACAGCCGAGGCAAGTGCACAAAGAGCCCTAAATTGCATTTCAACGAGTGTAGTAGTTGTAAGAGTGTGGTAGGGTCAGAGAAATGCGAACACAAGCAAAGGTCCAGATCGAGCTCAAGCTATTTTTAGGTCATCACGTGACTCTCGTATAATTCCCCATTTCTCCATTCAAACGGCCATAGAAGGATTTTTGTATCTTAAATCTTTCTACAACAAAGGCAATAGTCTTCTTGCTCCTTGTTTGCCAAGTTTTTCGGGAATTCCTGATGAGTATCAGCCGTTCACGTGACCCGAAGTAAATAAACAAACAGTGACGGCTGAGCTACGTACTTATAAAGCAATTATTTTTTATCTACTCCAAAATAATGCGTTCCATGAATACTTAGCAAATCTAAACTAATATCTCTCGAAGAAGCATTTGCAGTGAGATGACGTCAGTGGAGTGAGGTGATTTTTGCAAGGGCAATGAAAACAGCATCCTCCACTCTTACAGATGCCGGAATCATGATTTGACCATCAAAGAGTTCGGAAACCTCGCTAATGCCCTCAACTTTTTGCAACTCGAAGCATCTCTGGTAATCTTTGTAGTTACCTAACATAATCAACACTGGGCCAGCACCGACTTCTTCCTTTTCACCAAGCGGATTATGTTTTGAGTCCCCAAAGAAAGTGTCAGCCTCGATAAAGATTGACTCACTGTAGCCTTCCTCAAATGACAGCTCAGTGAAGAGCGATTTAAAATTGTCGACGTAGCGAACCTGAAATCCGTAAGAAGAAGCTGCTCCTGAAGAGCCATATGCCTCTTGGGGATTTACTACCACCATATTTTTCATGTCCACAGTTACTCTCACATTTGTAGGCAACTGAGGACCATTTAGTTTGAGTAGACTGTCGTCTCCGACATTCACGTATGGGGTGCTGTTGAGTTTCCGGGTTGAGCTGACTTTCTTACCTTTCTTGACTATCTTTGGAGTTTGCTTCGATACAGTTAGGCCCTCCTTAAAGTTCTTCCTTGTCTTCTCGTTCCTCATGAATGGGAGAGTGCTGATAGTGGGTAACCGCATGGCGTATGCAAGCTTCTTTTTGAATTTTGAATGTCTAAAGAGTGGCATTATCAAATAAGGAGGGGTCACGAAAACCTGTAGTAAACTTGCAAGTAGAAGCGCTTCGCTGGACGGGGAGTCTGAGCAGGATGAACTGGAGTCGGAGGGGGACGCGAGATCCGACTGGCCCTCCTCCCCGAATACCGTTTTTTTGTTTCCAAATTCTCGCAGCTCCTCAACCACCGAACTAGTTGCCATGGAACTTATCTGCTTCAAGTTATCGAATACCACTATTTCAGAAATGTTGTATGTAGAACAAGCCTTGGCTACTTGATACGCAACGTGAGTGTCATGCTCTAATGATACTGACCTTGATCTAGAGATAATCGATGCAGGAATGCAAATTGCAACCGTTCTGGAGCTGCTGGTCATTGCACCTGAATTTCTGGGGAAGCGAGTCAGAGGTCGAGCCAGTGGTGATGAGATCCTGTATACAAGTGGGCCCATCAAGGAAAGTCTCGAAAATGCTATTTCTATTATTTCAATCCTTGTTTATTAAGAATTTCCAATGTTACGACCTCAGACAACAGGAGACAGTGCCGATCTTTTAGTCCTCTTCGTCAGTTGAATCGTCAATCGAGTCTGCGTCCAACTTGGCTATTTCGGCCTTCGCCTTCTCAATGTTCGTCTTTGTCTGATCCTCCTGCTTGGACTCTAAAGCATCCAAAGTCTCTTTCAAAACCTGGATAGTTTCTGGGATAGCTTCGTTGGAAGTGGGCAAAGGAATAGACAAATCGGCCAAAGAGATAATGACGTCTGGATCCACCGTAAACGCCTTCTTCTTGGGAGCCTTCTTCTTATTCTTCTTCAGCTTTGACCCCTCAAAGAAAGACTGCTGCTCTTTTTTCAAAATCACAACATCCTCGGGCATTTCAACCTGAATAGCAGGGCGGTTTGATTCAAACTGACTCTTGGTCGCTTCTGCGATGGTGTTCTTTTGAGTCTTGACGTAGTTTGGATCAAAATAACTCAACAAGGAGTGGATCTCGCTGATTTCATGAGAGAAAGCGGGAATCAGGGCCTCTGCCAATCGCTTCTCAGCTATTTCTCTGAGCTTGGATTGTTTACGCTCTGCTTGATGGGATTTGTACTCCTCGTCCCTTTTCTTTTGCTCCTCTGCCAAAGACAGTTTGAATTTGGCAAATTCCGCATCGTAATCCGCCCTTAATTTCTTAATTTTGTCATACAACTCATCCTTGCTCTTCTTCACTTTCGTGCGCTTGTCAAACAATTGAGACTTCTTGTTATAAATGGATTTGTTCGCTTCATCAATCGCAGACAACTCCTTCTGAATCTGCTCGAATTGTTGCTGAACTTCTTTGCTCCCAATACTTGACAAGCTCTTCTTTAATTCCGCGATCTTCTGCTCATCTTTGTCAATAGCCTCCTGTTGCTTTGCAACATCGGCGTAGTCCTTACGCAACTTACGCAAGGAAGTCATCTCCTTGATAGTCTTCCGCTCCTCTGCCAATTTAAGAGTACCAGATCCAACCAACTCGTCCAACTGAGCAATTCTTGCATCTACCTCGCGTACGTTTTTGAAATTGTTCTTCGCAGTCACTTTTTGGATCTCACTAACCTTGCGTTTCAAATTGATATCGGTGTTCTTGATCTGTTCGTGAATAGCGTTCCTTTCCTGTTTAAAGTTAGCTTGCTTCGCAATAATTTCCTTCAATTGTTGTTGAAGCGTTTTTCTCTTCTCAGACACGTCAGCAGGAGGGACAGTCTTCTCAATTTGTGCATTGATCTCTGCGTTGGCCAAATCCAATTGCTTAATTTCTTCGCGCAAGGCCTCAACCTCTTTCTTCATTTCAGAGCCGTCAGGGCGCTTAATGAAGCGCTTTGGTCGTTGGATTGAAGACATAAAGGTTGTAGATACGTATGCGCCGATTGGAAAATTTCGCCCACCAACCTCTCGGGTCGTGTCTACGACAATTTTCGAGAACCATTAGCAGGTTGACACGGCAATAATTTAAAGTTTGCCAAAAATAAGATGTGAATCGCTAACTTCATCATGCAATATTTCTAACAGCTTCAAGTGCCGCCACTGCAACAAGGTGAAGTTACGTGTATGTCAGACTGTATTTAAGAGAGTCGCTTCGCGTTTCCTTCGAAAGGTTTTAGTCGTCGTATAGAAAAATGCCTTCCAAATACGCAGAACTCGTCAAGAATCTTCAAGAAGGTGATATAAAAAGAAGGTGGCCGGAGATTGTTCCTTTGAAAAATATTTCCGGAACGACGGTTTCTCGTGATCAAACTTCAGCTGATCCCGACAACAACGTATTCGATGGCCATGACGAGGAACAAATCCGGCTCATGGACGAATTGTGTATCGTGCTTGACTACAATGACCGGCCAATTGGAGCTGGTACGAAGAAATTATGTCATTTGATGAACAACATCGACGAAGGGTTGTTGCATAGGGCTTTTTCGGTGTTTCTTTTCGATAAGCACGATCGTTTATTGTTGCAACAACGTGCTGAGGAGAAAATCACATTCCCAGCTATGTGGACGAATACGTGCTGCTCTCATCCGCTCTGCGTTCAGTCCGAGTTAGGATTCGTGGGCAGCGAGCAGATTGGGTCTAAGAACGATTTAGAAGCCTCCATTGTTGGAGCTAAAAATGCAGCCATAAGAAAGTTGTTTCACGAGTTGGGAGTCCCAGAGTCCACTTTCAATGTCGATGATTTTCAGTTCTTGACAAGAATTCATTACAAATCGGCGAGCGGAGAGGAGTCAAAGTGGGGAGAGCATGAAATTGACTATATCCTAGTTTTGAGAGCAACGGAGGAAATTTGTCTCTCGCCTAACTTAAACGAAGTCATGGCTCACGAGTTTGTGACCATTGAAAGATTGAAGCTGATGCTCTCCGATCCTTCTCTAGTCTTCACCCCTTGGTTCAAATTGATTTGCGAAACATTCTTGTTCCGTTGGTGGGGAAGTTTGCATAATTTAGAACAATTTGAGGAGGACACTATTCATCGCTTGTTATGATAGAACGTCATCGAGCAAAAAATTAATTATAATACAACCAAATTATTAGACCATTTCGTCTCCTGGGGCACTTTTTTATTGGCTGACTCTGCAGCCACTATATCCTGCTTCTAACCTGCGCACACCATCACCAAAAATTGTTGAAGGCATGCTCCCAAAACTCAGTATGCGGAGGCTCGTAAGAAGAGGGTACAGTGAAATATCAGCTCCATTAAAACACGCTGCAAGACGGAAAACGGTATTCTCTGATTCTTTAAATAAAGGACCATCTTTCAGCGATTTTCTCAGCGGGAACGCTGTGGAAGCCTCTATCGACCCCTTGGAGAAAGCCCGAGTTGATGGGGATGCGAGATTACCATCTTGGTTGAAAGTGCCGGTCCCAAAAGGGCCGGAGTTTCATAGTCTCAAACGTGATTTGCGTGAACTCAAACTTGCAACTGTTTGCGAGGAGGCCAAGTGTCCGAATATAGGAGAGTGCTGGGGCGGCGACAAAAGCGCAGCAACCGCCACGATTATGCTTCTCGGGGATACTTGTACAAGAGGCTGCAGGTTCTGTTCTGTTAAGACAAACCGCAATCCCGCAGCCCCTGACCCCATGGAGCCAGAGAACACTGCTGAGGCAATCCTGAGGTGGGGCTTGGGTTACGTTGTTTTGACTACGGTCGACAGAGATGATCTTCTAGACGGCGGAGCAAAACATTTGGCCGAAACAGTCCAAAAGATTAAGCAAAAGTCACCCCAGACTCTAGTGGAAGTATTGGGAGGTGATTTTCGTGGTGATCTTAATAGCTGTGAAACTCTTGCGACGTCAGGATTGGATGTCTATGCACACAACCTCGAAACCGTTGAATTTTTGACGCCTCACGTCCGTGATCGCCGGGCTACTTATCGGCAGTCTTTGTCAATCCTTCATAAGGCTAAGGCAACAAAACCCAGCCTTATCACGAAAACTTCTTTGATGCTCGGGTTGGGTGAGACCGACGATCAGGTATTGCAGACGTTGAAGGATTTGAGATCGATAGGGTGCGACGTTGTTACATTCGGACAATATATGCGGCCCACAAGGAGGCATATGAAGGTTGTGGAGTACGTGAAACCCGAGAAATTCGACTACTGGAAATCGGTCGCATTAGGTTTGGGGTTCTTGTATGTTGCCAGTGGACCTTTGGTGAGGTCCTCTTACAAAGCAGGCGAAGCTTTCATTGAGAATGTGCTCAAGAAAAGACGCAGCTAAAATATTTCGGGAGATTACATTATAGAGAAATTAATTTTTTGTAGTCGATACGGGCCCCACTGCATGCGCGCACTCGCAAAGTAGAGCGTGATTCGAGCATCCTCTACTCGATTCGATTTAGGAACAATGGTCACCAACACCGCAATAGATGACGATGAGGAGTCACTAATCACACAGTTCGAAACAACTTTGAATATTAGACCAACAACTGACGAAGACATATCAATAGATCATACCACTTTTATTCACGGTGCAAACCTCGAACTTCGACCAGATGACAAGTTGAACATTGGGCGGCTGAATGTCGTTGACACGTCCACAAAATATGAAAGTCTCCATAATCAGACTAAAGACAAGCTGAATGGTGAGTTCACGGCGGTTGATAGCAATCGCTATTCACTCAACGTGGCCAATCTCAGTGACGACATTGATCTCGAGATGAGTCAGTTTAAGAGGAGATTCGATGAATTTTTGATTGCTAACCCACAAATTCATGAGTTAAGCTACAAGCTTGACTCGAAAAGCGATGAAACCCTCGTTCTTTTATCACCTTATTCTCCCGAGCATGCCTTCGGCCGCAAATGGGTTTCAAAGTCATACTTGTCAACAATTTTCGAAAGGCCGCAGCGTTTACTTGCTACCTCTATTGGCATTGCGGCAGCCAAGACTATGTTCCCTTTCTTCTATGACATTCGTTGTTGCACGAAGAGGGCTTCCATATTTTCGAGCTATGTACAGAAGGTCCATGGATCTAAGTGGCCACAGACACTTCATGAACTATGCTTACAATCCGATTCGAAGCTTGACCGAGACGAGCTAGAGGTACCGAAGGAGTGGAACTCAGGAGATATCTACATTATTCCAAAAACGCTCACAGCCCTTGAAGGAGTTTTGGGAACAATCGAAATGGCCATTGATTCGCTCTGTATGGATGAGAAGCTGCTGGGGTTCCACAAGCTTGTATTCGCTGTCATTCGACCCCCTGGCCATCATTCCCATGCTTCGCTTCCGAGCGGGTTCTGCATGCTCAATAATGCCCAAATTGCTGTTGAATACGCCAATGAGACCTACGATATATCACATTGTGCTATTCTTGATATTGATCTACATCATGGTGATGGCTCTCAAGATATATGCTGGGAGCGAGCGGGCTTCATTGGCGATTATGGCAAGGATGGCCCTGATGAGGACACTGATTCTCGGGACGAATTTGGCAAGTCCAAGCTGAGGGCCCCTGTAGTAGGCTACTTCTCACTTCACGATATCAAATCTTACCCTACTGAGCTCGGGTATGCGACAAAGGAGAATATAAAGAATGCCTCACTATGTGTGATGGATCATGACTTGGTGCTATGGAACGTACATTTGCAGGAATGGCAATCTGAGGATGAGTTCTACAAACTCTATAAAACGAAATACGTTGCGATATTAAACAGAGCAAATCAATTCTTACTTCAACTGAAGAAGAACCACGAGCAGCTCCTCACAGAATATCTTGCCGATTTGGCAAAGTACAACAAATACCGTGCAAGGCCACATACTTTCAAACAGGCTGTCAAAAAGCCGAAACCTGTCCCCGCATTCAAACCGCTTATCATCATTTCCGCAGGGTTCGACGCGTCCGAATATGAAGATGCACAAATGCAGCGTCACGGGGTAAACGTGCCAACTTCGTTTTATTCTACCTTCTCCAAGGACGTTGTTAAGCTCGCGCAAATTCATACAGAAGGAAGGGTATTGTCAATACTCGAAGGAGGGTACTCTGATGCAGCATTGATCTCTGGCCTGTTTTCACATCTAATTGGATTCACCAATAATCCGAATAAATCAGGGGAAAACGACGAGAATTTGTGGGACCACGCCTGGGGATCGTCCCTCGTCATGAGAGAGTTGAGTAAGGGCTGTAGGAGTTCGTGGTTGCCTTACAAAAACCCGAAGACAGAACTTACAGTCTGGGCTAATGAGGTCATAAAGCTAGGGCGTGCAATGTTGCCCAATTCAATTTTACCATCGGACTATATTTATGGAAAATCAAAGAGGCAGGTGGACCCCGAAACGTTGAGAGAGAACTCCACTTCCCCACAGGCAGCACCCAGAATGCTACGCGACATTCTCTCTGACGAAGCCTCAAATTTAGCATCAGTGAGCCCGAAAAGAGATCCTGATGATCAAAGACGACTTTTAAGGTTTACAAGGTCACAACAAAGAAAAAATAATTAGAATGTACCCCAGACGCTCGGTAAAAAACCCGTACATCTCTCCTCTCAGCCTTTTCTTCGACTACCCCAACTTGCAAGGAGCGACCTCTCCAACTTGCAAGGAGCGAACCCTCAAGCCGTTTCATCTCAGGAGGGAATTTGACGAAAATTGTTTCTTTCCTATCTTTTTCGGAGCACCTGAATTGTTGCACTCGTGCCAATGCATTCAAATATGCCAACGGACAGAGCATTGAATATAACGCCGTCCAATCCACTTTTTGAACGATGGAAATACAATGACAAGGAATTCATTGAGCTTCTCTTGTTTGAAATAAAAGAGTTACAGTATCTGATTAGGGAAAGAGATCGAGTGATTGAAAATTTATCGCGTCTGTCACCGTCCGTACATAAGGCACCTGGTGAAGCCAACATATTGTCTGCTTCATCCCCCAATGACGTACCTCAGAGATCAGCGAGAAGGCGTCTCAGCCTGGTGAATGGACCGAATTCTTCTGAGAAAGCTGAATCCGATTCCGAGAGCGCTGTAAGTGTTACATCGAACGGGCCCATAGCAGCACTTGACGGTGTGCCCTTATCAAAGACCTTCAAGAAGGAGCTTTCAACAGCCACTTCTAAAACAATCTCACTCGAAATTCCCGAAGAAACCTTCGTTCATGAAAACAGCCTGGAAGATGCTCCGTTTGACGACGAGGGAAGCCAAAGCGAGCCCTTGGCACCAGAAGCAGACAGCTCAGTCGATTTGAAGCAAACCGTTTCTAATGTCTATAAGTCTAAAATCAGACTTCCGCCGACTCTAGAGCGCTTCACGAGCAGAGGGTCCGATTTTAAGGGGGACGATGCCCACTCTATTGAAGCTCGTAGTCTGCGGCGACCGTCAGCGACTCTCGGTAACGGTATCCATACTGAAAATCATGCTGGCCAAGGCTTCTCTTCTCCCCAGCTTTCCGTTGAACTGCCCTTCAGTTTAGCCCCGGAAGACGTAACAGTTCATCGACGCTCGCAAAACGCAAGCGCTCCCGTGACTCATCATTACCTCAACTCTGAACCTACGAGCTCAGCTTCTAGTCATCCGTACAGATCTTCAGATTCCATAGCCAGTCCGGTTAGCAATTTATCCGGGTCGACATTTCAGGTAATACGACCTAAGAGATCAGAAGAAGAGTTAGTGGCTTTATTTGTCAAACCGGAGGAATTTTATTCTATTCGCATCGAGGTCAGGAGTACCATTGCTACACCATCCAGAAAATTCGATGAGCCCTATTGCACCTTTTGCGTGAATGATTACGAGTCAGGAAAGGAAATGTGGAGAATACGGAAGAGCCTTTCCCAGATTTCTGCTTTCGACTATGACATAAGACCCACAATTGAGATGTTCGGTGTCTCTCAACTTCCGGACAAGGCCTTGTTTGGGTCCACCGCTCCACAAAAAGTGGCGGTCCGAAAGCAGGTTCTTCAAGATTATTGTGACGACTTGTTCAAAATACCACATATTCCTCAGACGATTTTGCTAAGAATATGCAAATTCTTGTCTCTAGATATAGTCAACCCCCTCGATGACTACAAATCTGGAGCTAGGAAAGAGGGCTTCTTAATTAGGCGCTACAAGGGTCTTGGAACAACCTGGAAGGTCCGATGGTGCCAGGTTGATGGTCCGGCTTTAGAAATCTACGATTTTCCGGGTGGAAATTTGTTAGAGCATATAGCACTTCTGGGTTCACAGATTGGACGCCAATCTTCCGATGCAATTGCTGAGGAGAAGGGCTATCGACACGCGTTCTTGATACTTGAGAATAGTAAGAGCTCAAAAATTTCGAGCTACCCCAAACACTTCTTTTGTGCTGAGTCTGATGAGGAGCGTGACATGTGGGTTGCAGCAATGGTTGAGTTCACTGAAAATGACCCTTTAGCGAAAGGTCGTTACTCTCCTCCTTCCAATTTCGAATCTGAAAGTCTACCATCAAATGCTAATTCTTCCCATTTGATGCCTTTGCAACATGATTCCATGGAAAATACTGGTGGAAATGTCGAGGTCAATGCGTCTGCAGAGCCTAGAGATCAGAAGAAATTGCGCAAAAGAGCCTTATTTCAGTTTAGGACAAAGCGTACTGATGAATATCAAGAACAGGATGACTCGGCTCAAACGATAAATGAAAGACCGATGACAAGTTACTTGGAGCAGATGAGTTTAAATAATGAGATGCAGCACCGTGTGTTTGGGCGTGATATCGAAGAGGCTGTTGCTCTTTCAGCCCATGTGCTTTGGGAGAAAGCTATCCCCAGTGTGTGCTTTCGCTGCTTCGATTATTTGCTCAGAACGGGTGCCATATACGAGGAAGGAATATTCAGGCTAAGCGGGCTGGCTTCGAATATCAGGCTGCTCAAAGACTCCTTCAATTCCAGCTTTGATATTGATCTTTTTGAATGTGCAATCAAACCAGACATACATACGGTTTCCGGCCTTTTGAAGTCTTACTTTAGGGAACTCCCAACAAACATATTCGGTGATGAAGCATATCTGCGAATGCAAAGCATGATTTCCAGGTACGGTAATCATCAACGCGGAAATCTAGCAAAACGCTACCGAGATATTCTCAGAAATGACGGTTGCCTAAGCGAATATCGTTTCAATGTTTGCTACGTGTTGTTCCGTTTTTTGAATATGGTAACTGCCCAAAGCACCGATAACAAGATGACCTTGAAAAACGTGTGCATAGTTTTCGTGCCAACACTTAATCTTTCTGTTGACGTTGTTAGTCTATGCATTACAGACTTTCATTGCATATTTGAAGGTGGGAATCCTCTTGCGGAAGAAGACAGAGAGAACGTGGATTTGCAGATCCCAACTTTTTGATCTGAATTTAACGAACACAGACGCTAGCCTTACCACTCACTTTCACCAGTAGCTCTTTGAAATACGTAATCTCTGCCATTTATATTGGCGACACCTTCCTTGAGGTTACATTTCCATTTGTTTTTCACTCTCTGAACTTTGTCATATAGACAAAGCATAATTTGACCTTCTTGGTCAATATCCTCGTCATCGGAATTTTCGGAATCCAAATCATCGTCGAGATCAGAATTAATATCATCAGAGCCATTAAATAATTCCCCTTCATCGTTGCCACCATCTGCTTGTGGGACACCGTTGTCATTCTGGGATTGCATTCTCTTTAACAAGGCTCTGGCAGTTTCCGAGTCAGCATTCACGGTAAATTCAAAGGCGCCATCTCCCTGATTGATTTTGGGCAATATCAATCCAGAGTCATCCGCGTACTCGTGCTTTATTATCGGTAACTCAATTCCCATGTTGTAAGCACCGTTGACATTGCCACTTAAGACGTTTGTTTGTGTTGGCGCCGAAGTGTCATATGCCCCCGCAGTCGGAAGCTCTAGACCGTTGCTTATCTGTATATTGTCAGCTCTCAAATGATTGTCACCAAGGAGTCCTTGATGAAGATTCCGACTCGATTCTTCGTCATCCCACGCGAGCTTACAAACTCTGGATTGTGAGAGCTTCTCCGACCAGAGCTTTTTTAGCTCCTGAAGAGTTGTTTCGTCTATTCCACTGTCTTCAAAATCCTGTCTTGAGTCAGTAATGACTTCTTCAATCACTGACTCATACAATTTCCCAGCCTCATAATTTGACATCAAAAGTAATGGAAGACGTGGGAGCCTTCCGGTAGTCTTTCAAGGGTTTTCTTGAAGGAAATAAGGGCAATTATCCTCGGACTTCGCTTCTCAATTACGGACGCTGAAGGGAGGTGTCTGACCGCACTATTGGGATGCGCACGCCTCCTAAGAATCAATTTTTGCCTTCAACCTCTTCAAGAACGGATAGCAAATAATTCTTGTCCTTTAATTCGTTTTCAAGTCGAATATTCAAATTTTCAATTTCTTGTTTTTTTGACGAGACTTCCGCCTCTCTCTCTTTTAGCTTTGCCTCATATCTCTCTTTCAACTGAAAAACCTTGAGTTCATGTTTCTTTGAGTATTGGTGATAAAGTTGCTCCGCTATTTCCAGAATTTTCCTATCCGTTTTCTCTCTTGCATGCGTCATCTGCTCTTTGAGTTTCTCGACTTCAGTGCTGAGCTCTGCTTGCATCAGACAGTTTTCTGCCCTGGACCGAAGGTCTTCCACCGCTTGTTTTTCTGCAGTTAGTGCAGCGACAAGTTCTGAAATTTTTTTTGTATCTCCACTAATAATTTCGTCTTTCTCTGAACTTTCAGAGGTCAAAAGCCGCACCTGGTTGTCATAATTGGACACGCTCTCCACCAACTCTGAATTAGTTTCTTCTAGATCCCTTAGAAGTTTTCGTAGCGAGGAGTTCTCAGCTTGGTGATCTGCGAGCATCTTCAATGCATCTGACCTCTCTGTATTAAGTTGAATGTTCTCTTCGTGGCTTGCCGCGAGCTTGTTCATAAGTGAAGTATTCTCTTCGGCAATGACGGTCATTGCATCTTCAGCCCGATTTAAATCCTTTTCATGGGACGTGCAAGTTTTTTTGAGCTCAGATATACTTGTCTCCAAAGCACGCATTTCAGACTTCAACTTTGACACCTCTTCAATCTTGGTTTTCAAGTTGTCTTGTTGGGAAATTTCAAAGGAGCGGGCTTCGTTTAAACTGACCTCTAATGAGCTATTTGCCCCGATTAGCTCATCGGTTGTCCTTCGACACAAGTCTAGCTCTTTGGATTTTTCTGCTACGTCACGTTCTGCGACAAGACATCTTTCAAAAAGTTTCGAGTTCAGCCTCACTTGAGCCTCGAGATCCTTCTCAAGTGCACTGATCTTAGATACTGTCAGCTGAATTCGGTCATCTCTCTCTCTAATCGAGTCGACGTAGGTTGAGCACTTTTGTTCCAGAACTCTGATTTCAGCCTCCTGAATCATTTTCTGATTCTTTAATTCCGCATTCTCCAATTCACTTTGCATGAGAGAAGTTTCAAGACACTTCGTTGAGCAAAGAAGCTCACTCACTCTTTTCGTCAAAGATACCACCTCATTTGCCTGTTCTGCAATATGCTCGGAAAACTTTTTAAGCTGCACTTTGTGCTCAGCCTCAAGGCATCGCAATACAGTCAGGTTATCGTCGATTTCGTGTGACGCTGCGCATTCAAGTCTACCGATACCAGAATCACCCTCCGATCCGCTGCTTATCTTTCTTGGCAATTTATGCAAATTGGAAGTATAGAAATGGAATTTTGGCCTGTCTGAAGATCGTTTCAACGAATCCTGGGGCTCGCTGTTACGCCGCTTGATACCACTGTTATTGCTTGTGAGGTCGCTTTCTTCTTTAAGAGGTGAGGTCAAGGGGAATCTTGATAGCTTATCCAGCTTCATCCTTGCTTTGATAAAACCTGAAGAATTGGGCTTTTCTTGAATGTTGGGATCCTTCGAAGGGCTCGAGAGCGTTCGTCGAAACAAGTCGAACTTTTCATTTCCCAACAAGGAAGATCGATACCTCACTGGAGAAAGGCGATCATCACTGTTCATTAAATCATCAACATCAAGAGTCATCAGGGCGCACCTTCGTGTAAAGAGGAATGATAATAGCGTCGCGCTTTGGCTGGCACGTAGGATGGAGGAGTTGCCAAACGCCGCTCTAAGCACAGAGAGTAAATGAGCGCCTATTTCCAATCTGGCATCTACTCACTCAAGTTATCACTTCTGGAACTAGTTCCACCGAAAATGGCAGTTAAGATTTGGGCGTGAAAATTTTGGGATTCACTTTTGGCGAGAATTGTCCGTCTTTTTGTATTTTCAGAACCCAACCAACACAAGGCTGACAGAGTCTTCTCGTCTGTTGCGCAATTCTCTTAGAAGAAGAGAAGAGATGGAATATAGGAAAATTCTTAGATGCGGTTCCAGAAAGAGGGAAGCACAAGTCGCAAGAGCGAAGGACACCGAAAGAATCACACGCATATCACGGAATATAGGCAATACAATTTCCCTTCCCATCGAAGATTGGGTCGACCTCAAAATTTAAGACGACTTTATGTCAAAGCTTCATGTGCTAATATGCACTTTTTTGAGTGGCAAACTAGAACCCCAGTTTGCTCCTACTTCAAACGCATTACAACGCTTCTTGAATGTTATGGATTCAATACTCAATCCTCCAACTTCTAAGCAATGCCTACATGTAAAAAGTCTGTTTCTAGTAGAGAGGGCAATTTGGCTAGAGAAATAATAAGAAAGGCGGGCTGTCTCGGTAAGTAACATGTGTTCAAAATCACAAGATTCCAAGAATTTTTTCAGGAAGTAACGACGTCAGTAGTCTTCGCTGCTTACCAAACAATATTGACCTACATTCAGAGTAAACATCAATTGGAATTTGGTAACTAACAATAACCCCATTCTCTTAAACAAAATCTAAAGATCAAAAGTCAAGCCTCTCTTCACGCCTCTTGTGGAAAGAGTCCCATTGGTAGAGGTCTGAGAGTAGATTGGTGCCAACGTAGAATAAGTTGTGAGAGTTGTTGTCACATCCACAAATGACGTTATTGTGGTTGTGAGTCCACTCAAAGTAAAGGCAGCAGTCACAGGCAACGACGTCGTGAAAACCAGGGTGCCCACAGCTGCTTTGTCAACTGTGACGGTTACAGTAGTAGGCGTACAAGCATTTACGACGGCCTCTGTTTCAACGGACCCGTCGGGACTAGTTACTGTGATGTAGCTAGTAACAGTTGAAGTGGTGATTGGGCCTGTGAGAGTAGAGGTCATTGTAGCAACCGGTGAGACCACAGTACTTCCGCCAATCGACAAGGTCGTGTACTCCGTGACCACAATCGTTGAGGCAGGCAGCTTGGAAGTAGCTGGTAAGTCCCCTCCAGGGATCGTGGATGCTGGTAGCGTCACTGTGATGTACTCATTCACGGTTGTTGTTGTGTCGATATCCGCGCTCAACGTCGACAGCAATGGCTCCGAGCTGTTGTCGTACCTTTTGAACGGGACAGCATTCGCAAATGACCAGAGAGCCATAGCGTAAGCCATGGAAAGTAACATTTCTAAAAGGAGTGGATGCGGTTATAGCTCGCAAAGCTTGAAATCTCGGAAAGGTGGTTACGACCTAAGGATGGAGAGGCATTATATACGGTACGTGCTCGCAGGGGTCGACGACAACTTGTCTCAGAGCGTGGTTTAGTGAAGGAATGTTCGCGTTATAGCCGAGACTGAAAGACAAACAAACACCCCTGCGAGTCGCGACTTGGTATGCACGCATCGTTTTCAAAAGGCGTGCATTAACCCAAGCTTCATTGACTAACCTTCGCGCTTGTTCGAGACAGACTGCACAAACGAAACAATCAACGTTCAATCTAAAATGTCGGAAGCCATGTCAACCTTGAGCAGAGAGTACCGTAAAGTTGCCGTCACCATACATGAAGCGGTGGATACAACAATTCCTTTCACTGCCCGTCGATGGGCCGGATTTGGTGTATTGATTTCCACATTCGTTGTACGAATTTTGTTTGCACAGGGTTGGTACATCATATGTTACTCCTTGGGAATCTACCTTCTCAGTTTATTTGTTGCATTCTTGACTCCGAAATTCGATCCCTCTTTGGAGCAAGAGGAAAGGAGTACATCCTTGGAGGAGGGTGGTGACACGGTGGAGGAGCTGGGGGATGAGTTCAGACCATTCATTAGGAGGCTACCTGAGTTCAGATTCTGGATAAGATCTATAATTGCAACCTCGGTCTCGTTGGTTTTATCCTTCATTCCCTTTTTCGACATCCCAGTGTTCTGGCCAATATTGCTCGTTTACTTCGTTACCCTATTTGCGTTGACCATGCGAAGACAAATACAGCACATGGTCAAATACAAATACATGCCTTTTGATCTCGGAAAGATGAGATACGGACAGAATTGAGCATCCGTGCTTGCTAGCTGTAACGAGTACACTATGAGGAGAATTTGAAGTCATGGGTCAACCGCGGCTGTAAAGCCTAGATGTTAAGCTTTACTCACGATGCAGCAACAGGCCTGGACTGTGAAGGTGATAACCGCAGACTCTTCTTGTCGTTAAATTGCCCACGGCGTTCTTATATAAATATTGAGAATGAATTCCAATTGAAGCGCTCCAGGTTAAGCACCCTCGTAGTTTAAGCACCACCACTTTAGACGGAGGCTGAACACCACTAGCCCAGTCAAGATCCTCTCCCTTACATGGATCAAGTATCGAAACACACCTTTACCCCCTCAAAGAAATCAACAACACACGGCCGACCAGCGTCCTAGGTTCGCTGAAAAGCACCCAAAAAGTTAAAAAGTCAACTTCATCGTTACTCGCGTGCAGAGCTGTACCATGACCTTGCTATTAAGATTGAGCCTCTCATTTTGGAAATGGAGCGGATGAGTGGCGATTTCATGATTATTGCCGACGAGACAGTGTTGCGTGTTTTCCACGGGTACCTCATGGCAAGGCAATAATTGAGAACTTCCACATGGTATAAGCGGGAAAGGGAGGGTGGCTCGTGAAGAAGAAGCCGGTAGGTGGAACACTCCTTCAACACAAGCCCAAACTAAGATGAAGAAAATGTAGTTCCAAGATATTGCGTTCTTAACATTGCAAAATTTGAGGATTGAAATTACGTTTTACGAGGAGCTCCAATTCTTCACCAAATCACTATCTTCAGTGGTCTTGTATTTTCAACAAATATAAGCAATTGACAACCATAAGCCTCATTTACAGAATGCAATAATTAGACGGTGATATATCCTCATGAGATTGCTGTTTTGTGGAGTAGGAAAGCCACAAATTACTCCGTTAAATGCGTAATTAAAATCTATATTTCGCAGTTAATTTGGATTACTTAATCATTTATCAAAAGTAAATTATTTTTGACCATGTAATCTTCAGAGTAATTCTAAAGCAAGATTGGAGAACAGCCCGTAGTTCGGTCTTAGCATTTTTGTCACAGTACGTACAAATATGAGAGCATGTGGCTACGGAATTATAATGAATTGAGTGCAAAATAGGTTGCTCTGCTTGCAGGGTTGCACCCACATTTTTCAAATTCCTTTTATCTCTCAATAGGTCCATGTGAAGTCATAAATTCATCCATACATTATCGAATGCACAGAGAAGTTGAAAGCATTACCCGATCTATATGTTATCGAAAGTTCAGAGTAAGAGACTTATATTCGGACGAAGTTCATAATTGGTTATATTTATCGCAATTGCATAATAAAGGCTTGCCAGTAAAGAAGATTTAGGTGGAAAAGTAATTATAGTTGTCGAAGTAGTTTGCGCGATTCATCATTCATCATTCCAGAACCATAATGTGGAGAGAAAAAAGAATTACTTATTGCGTGAATTCCGCGAACTGCAATGAAATACCTTTTCAAAAGTACTTGAATGATGAAATTTGAGAATAATATATCGTTATGTTTGGATATAAGTCTCGATACATACTGGAATTGTGCAATTTGAATTAAAATTTCAATTAGATTATATAATTATCTGTGATTATTTTTGAAGTGTCTTTGGAGTTTCCCGTCTTTCCATGGTCTTGGCGAAAGCAATTCAGAATCTTGAATTTCTCAATTTTTTGTCATAATAGTTGGGGGTTTGACTTCGATAGCATAAATGCTTTCGCCTGGTGTTTGCAAGTTAGGCTATCAATTCTGGATACAGTAAAGTTGGATTAGTGAGAGCTTACGGCAGACGGTATCAACTTTGAATGAGTGGTTGGAATTAATTATGTATTATGACTCCTTGGAGGCATGCGTACTTTGTAAATTGACGTGAATGGATGACTTTGGCATTCAGATATTTCTGATGCTTTTTTGTCGCAAATCGAGTTTACAATTGGATTTATTGTGATAGGAAAGTGATGTCGATGAGTTTCGTGTATTGTGGAGATGAAAATATTAAGAGATCATAGATACCTTTGCTTATTTCGAACTGTGGGAACAAAATAGTTTGTTAGTACCTTGAGATTTGAATGGTGGTAACGATAGAAGATTAATTACTAAGGTTATCATTGAAATTCAGCGAGTCGTTTGGCCGCACTATAAAAAGTAATGGTGAAGTTAGTGAAGTTTTTCTTCGTTGAAAGCCACGTCTTTGTAGCCATGTTTCCGAATCTCTCCCAATTTCCTGCGTGCTAGGGCCAAGGAGTTTTCCAACTTAAGAATTTCAACTTGCTGTTCCATTTCAAGTGCTTTTCCTTCGTAGGTTGTGAGCGACGAGAGGTCCTGCAGCCCAATTCCTGTAGCGTGGACAGTCACAAGCAGCTGAACGAGTCTTACCAACGATTTGCAAGCACCGCCCACTTCAGAGGAATCAGCTTCTAAACGATGTAACTTTCGTGACACGAAATTAGCTTTCACTCTAGCTGCAGCCACTAGTTGGGCAGTAGAGGCAGCAACCTCATTAGATGCAACCATAAGCTGTTCAGGCTCGTTCTTGGAATTGACGACCCCATCTGCCGTTCTAATCAAGACATTCGTGGCCCCTGCTATTGCTTTAGCAGCGCTTACCAATCCCTCTGTCCAGCGACTGTTCTTTCTGTAGAATTCTCTCCCTGAAGAATTACCCTTATTCCGCTCAACAATCTCTTTTTGGGCCTCGAAAGCTGATGCCACGAGTAATTTAACTGTTTCGGTGATGCGGATCACAGCAGCAATCAAACTCTCGGAAACTTCAATATCTTCGGAGTTAGCAATTGTCATTTGGAGCTTCTCGAGCATTTGTGAAGCAGTCTCGACAGTTTTCGCCGTCTGCTCCAACTCATGATCTACGGCATCATCGACATTCAGAGATGAATTCGAGACGCTTACGCCCAAAGAATCAGCTATTTGGGATATCACTTGCAAATGGTGCTGGAAGCTGACATTGCAGTCAATGACGTGATTAATCCGTTCGTCCTCATCCTCTAGCTCAGCCATAATATCAGATGTCAAGCTCAGAAAGAAAGTTGTGGCGGCCGAAAGAAGTTCCAATATTTCAGTGGAAAAAGAATCACTTTCGTGGACGGACAAATTGGCACTTAAACCCTTGCAGTTCAACATCAAATCATGGACAGATGCTACTAGTTCTGAGCTCGATAATACGATTTTTGTATAGCTTGCATCGGTCGCAGTAGAGGGGAACTCCTTTCCTTCCACTAAGAATTCGTTGAACGATTGAGCAAAATCAGTTGCAGTATTCGAACACAAATCCACGAGGGCAGCAACAAAATCCGGAGTGGCACCAGAATTACCAGCCTGAACTGGCGAAGTGAACTCGTACTTGGATTCTTGGACTCTTCGCACGTTATTGGTGAGAATAATGTCGATAAATCCTGCAAAGTTCATAAGGTTGTCTTGATGTTTTAACGAGTGTAACTCCCGAAGAGTTTCATCCAAAGACTCCTGAGTAATTGATAAATCCAATTCCTTATCCTTGAGCTGTTGGCGAAGGTCCTCAAAGGCTTCAGAACTCGAGCCTACCGCTTCTTTCCTGAGATTCTCAAGTGCCTCTTGATGCTTGGTCTCGAGCCCTCTTTGGTGATCAACGCTATTCGCTTCTAATTCACGAAGACGAGTAGCCAATCTATCAACTTCAACGTCTTTCGCAGCTCTCGATCTGTCCAAGTCTAAGCGCGCTCTGTCTCGCTCGCGAATCAAATCTGCCAATTCCAAGTTTTTTGCTTTTAGATCTTTTTCAAGTTTTTCCTTCTTTGTGATTGACTCCTGAGCGCTGCTGATTTTCTGCTGAATTTTTTTGAACTTCGATAAGAGATTAAGGTGTTCCAGCCGCAACTGGGAATATAATTTGGCCAAAGACTCGTACTTTTTAGCCCAATTGTTCACCAGGTCCTCAAGATCACTAAATTGTTGATCTTTAGCAGCGAGTTGCTGCGTTGCAGTTTCGTTGATGGTGGCCAATTCTGTTTCCAAAGACTTCACCCGCGAATCGTACTGTTGCAAGAGGGTTTGGTCATTATCAAACTGGTTTTTGAACATGAGCAAATCTTGTTCCAACTCAGACACGCGCAGAGCGCTTGCTCTGGATTGCTGTTCTCTAATTGATGCTTGTTCAGCTAACATCCTTTGTTCTTGCAATTGCCTCTGGTCTTCGAAAAGTCGTTGCTGTTGAATGGAGTTCTCAATCTGCTGCTGGCGCTGAATTTCAAGCTGTTGTTGTTGGCGTTGCATCGCCAAAAAATGTTCAGACTGCGTATTTTGTGGTTGGCCCGATGTGTCCTCGGGAGGAGGAAAACTCGAATCTGGGCCCGAGGTATTTTGGAGAGACAACTGCGACGGATTCTCAGAAGGAGCTTTAATCAAAGGCTGCTCGTCATCTGAAACCATTAAGTTTGGCACATTTGAAGCAAGGCGAGGAATGGTAATGAGACTAGTGAGAAACTTGATGGCTTGACAATCGGTGTAGAAATCCCGCAAAACGAAGTGCTGCGAATGGAATCTATCAAACAAACTCACCAATATCTCGTCCTCTCCAAGTTGCTGATACATTGCCCTCAACATTGAAATGAGGAATTTGTAGATTCCATATGATTCAGTTATCAAGGGCACTAATGCGCTGACTTTGCAGAGATTATTTGGCGAATGATGAATTGTGGAAAAAATCAACTTTTGTAACTCAGTAATCAGATCTTGTAAGTCCATAAGCTGCAAAATCGAATCATACCCTTCATTGGGATCGTTCACGGTTTTAAGAGAAATGTATTCTTCGTACTCGAAGGTTCCATTGAAGCCAACATTGCCGCGATGGAAGTCAAGCTTTCTCAAAAGGAACCTATCGTACTGATTAATTAATCTCCCATAGCTACTAGAGCTCGGGAACACAGTAGACAACGAGTATAGAAAGTCCTTGTTGCGGTAGCCATCTTTCAAGGTATTAGGGTGACCTTCCTGCAAGACCTTATGGATCATTATCAAAGCCTTAAAGAGTTGAATCTCACTGCTTTGCAAAGGCTGGACTTTGACGGCATTCCAAAATGCTCTCGAGTTCTTGTGGTCCCAAGTGTACACAATACATGCTCTCACGTGTTTACGCTTCGGCGGAGTTTCATCGGGATTGCAGGCCTTCTTGACACTGATCTGGAGATCGACTTCAGCGCGACTCATCAATTGATCGAGTAATTTCGTGCTTCCTCGAATAGGAGTGGCGGAGCGGAGAGTTGCGAGTAGTGAACTGTATATAGATTGGCTACATGTAAAAGTCTTGGGGAAGAAGAGAGCCACATATTATTGCGATTTGGAATTGATGCCACATTCTTTCCTTTGACACACTGCAAAACCAAAAATCAACGAATCTGGCCGGGTTCGAACGTAATGAGGGGTAAAGCACTGAAGTGCTATAGTGCCGCGTTCCGCACCCGAATTTCTCCGAGATAATATTTACTGGGAGTTGTTCACAACAACACACATGGTTTATTCTTGATAGAGCTTGAGAAGTGTAGGATCTCTGTTAATTAAAAATCAATTTTCGGGGAGCACATTTCTGCTCGCCTGTCATCGAAGTGTGTGCGGCTTAAGTTGGCGATGCAGTCGAAAATCGCGATGATCTCTATATAAGTGTAGGTTGAAGTCTTTGTGCGATTAGGTATGGCAGACAAAAAAGTTAGAGTGACATTTCCGTACGTGCTCATGGACTTAAGTTTCAAATAAAAGCAAACTAACATTGCAGTTTTTGGTATGGTGGTGCCTCAAGCATGGCAGCATGTTTGGTAACTCATCCATTGGATCTTGCGAAGGTACGCTTGCAAACAGCGAAGACTCCAGGCCAGTCATTATTCGCCATGGTGTGGCAAATAGTAAAGATTGAAGGACCTTTCGCAATTTATTCCGGTCTTACTGCGTCTTTGCTAAGACAAGCCACCTATTCTACAGTCAGATTCGGAGTCTACGAATACATGAAGGAGGAGTATGAGGATCGTTTTGAGAAAGCTCCCTCAACGATGATATTGCTCCCAATGTCAATGGCATCTGGTGCATTTGGTGGCTTGGTCGGCAATCCCTCTGATGTTGTAAACATTAGAATGCAGAATGATTCCACTTTGCCCAATGACCAAAGAAGGAATTATAAGAATGCTTTCGATGGAATTTACAGAATCTTTAAGGAAGAAGGAGTTCTCTCGCTTTTTCGCGGATTAGCTCCTAATTTGGTGCGAGGCGTTTTAATGACGACATCTCAAGTCGTCACTTACGATATTGCGAAATCTCTTCTTGTTGACTACTTTAGTTTCGATGCGAACAAGAAATCAACTCACTTTAGTGCATCGTTGATGGCTGGTCTCGTAGCCACAACGATATGTTCTCCTGCCGATGTCGTGAAAACTAGGATTATGAATGCGAAAGGGACAAACGACAGTGCTGCAATGATTCTTAGGAGAGCAGTTCTGAACGAAGGTGTCGGTTTTATGTTTCGAGGTTGGCTTCCTTCTTTCATAAGATTGGGCCCACACACCATCGTTACATTTTTGGTCTTAGAGCAGTTGCGCAAGTACAAAGTTGGCATGTGAGTACAGATCTTGCACAATAATTTTATAGATATTCATTGAACGTTTCCGGTCTTATGTAATTCAAGTCGTAATCTAGGTTCGTTGAAATGGAGACTAGACATTGATGTTGTCCAACTCTTTTTTCTCAAATGCTTCCTTTTCTGCCTCCAAAAGGTACGGAATCAAGTAGTGATCATCCTCTGATGCCTTCACCGCCTTGTTTGGAGGAAGTAACTGATGGGACAACGCACACTGGTGAGCGGTAAGCATCCGGTAGTTTCTGGCATAGCTTTGATCCTCAGGAAGCCTCGAGATAGCTTTTTGAGCAATGGGACTTTCCTCAATGATGAGATCGTTGAATCTGAAGGTTAGCTGGGTGTCTAATGAATGGCAAATTCTATGTGTCAATGTACGTACTTCAAACCCATCTCACGGTATCCAGCATAAGCGCAAAATGTCTTTGCAAGCGGAACTACCACCTTTGCCAAAGTTGGTCTTGACAAAATCCAATCGGATGCTTTTACGATGGAAGTAATGGAAGCCATGTGTCTTGATCTGGAGGAAGCTAGAGATGAAAGTGAGAAGAATTGTGCGCACGCGAAAAGCGGAGAACGTGATTGGCTGGCTACCAGAATGTAGCGAATTGAATAAAAACGATTAATATTCGAATCCACAAGTCTCTATTTCATTTGTAGGGGACACAGCCACCTTCATCAAAACGTCTTCTGGAGACATACTTTTGATATACTGCTCGGTTGCGTCGTCCTTACTTATCAATAATCCCATGAACGCGCACGCATTTGCACCAAAAATACCGTCTGCCTTAGCAGACCTTCGGGGCACTAAATATATGTAATCAGTAGTGCAACAAAAGCTATATGATATTTTCTCTATCCCGTATTTCTTTATCAAAGTCAACACTCTGCGAAGTAGCGACACATAGATCGTAAAGAGCGCTTCCACTTCCACATTGTCCTCCATCACTCGCTCGATGCAGTATGCAAAGGAGAAGTTCGGCTGTACGCTGTCGCTTCTTTTTAATTCAAGAATACGCTCTGGTATTGTCTTGAAGTCTTTTGGGATGCCCATGAATTGGATATGCTTGTGCGGTTGGGAAGCTCCACTTTCCGGTCCGCAGTTGTAGAAGGCAAACCATTTTCGTTCACATGGTTTATCGTCTAAGTCAGTGAGTATTTGAAAGATTGACCCAATCTCGTTCAACGAGAGGGGGTTGTTTTGCGATTCAAATTCTTTAGTCACCATCATGAAGTGGCCGGACAGAACTGGAAATTTGTTGAGTACAAGAAAATGAGAGTCAGAGTAATTCGAGTCAATTGCTAGCTCAGGCTCGGGCCGTGCAAATGGATCATTGTGGCTGTCATTTTTCTCGGGCCTATCCACTAAACTATCCAACCTTATGACGTGGTACGTGTATGGCATTCCAGCCAAGGATCCTTCACGTGCTTGGACTGAAAGTTCTTTCTCGCTAAAACGGATGTGATTTTCTTCGACCGCCTTATTGAAAATGGAGCTGACATTCTTGTCAAGACTAAATTCCGACCTTGACATTTATGATAGATGCAGGACGAATCTTCTACTCTGCGGCACCCTTCGCTTTAATACTCTGGTTTGTCCTTCAGCCACTTTTGGCTTCGGCTCGAGTACTCATAGAACAGCGGTGCTTTGATCTGTGGAGTTCTACATTATAACATTAGCTCTCTTTTCCATTAAATCGAAAGTCCGCTACCACCGGCAGTATGCTTACTCCCTGACTACCCTTGGCAAATTCTCCATCCTAATTTTCCCTGTTTCAATCCATCCGGGATCAACCAAGCTGTTCTTAACTTCGTACATCAACTTGAAAGAAGTTTTGATCGTACCATCGCTCACACCAGTCTTACTAGCAATTTTCGCCGGGGTGATCTCTGCCCCAAATAGTAATGAAGCCATGTAGATTACCGTCGCGGCAATTGTAATGGGCGACCTTCCTGCAAGGATTCCAGACTCCTTACATTTGGCCGCTATGTACTCAGCGCCATTAGTAACCTCATTTGAGAGCCCTAGGTGAGAGCAAAATCTTCTTATGAGGTCTTCGGCTGAAGTTTGAGTAGTTTGTTCGCTTTCTTCGATAGAAGAATAAGAGTTCGGATTGAGCTGATTCTTCTCATGAATGATCCTCAACATCAATTTGAAAACCTTCCCAATTTCTTTTTTGGGAACGTTGGTCAAAGCCCAAATCTCTTTAAAAGTTCTTGGGAACCTTGCCTTTCTACATCCAAGGAAGATTGCAGCAGCCATGATCGATTCTTGCGATTTTCCTCGAAGAAGTCTTTCATCGTGGACCAATTTGTAGTATTCCTTGGCGCCATCCTGAACTATTCGCGGGAGTTGGTAACCATCGCACATTTGTGATATCTTTGTGTACGCTGCTGATAATGCATTGTCCTTCTTATCGACAAGAGATCTCGATTGAGCTCTATTGAGATCCCTTCCAGCCCTGACATTTTCAGGAACGTATGAGATCATTGTCGACAAGTCTTCAGTATCTAATAAAGGATTCCCGGCGTCTCCCACTCTACTGGGATCATCGCCATTCTGGTCGTCATTGCTAAAAGTTCTCCATTCAGATCTTGTATCAACAACCCTGTCACTCAATACGAGTCCGCAAGTTCCACAGACAATGTCGCCTTCGCTAAACCTCTCTATTAAATCTGGCGGGTAAACCTTGCATTCAGGACAAACAAGTGTTACATTAAGGTTTGGCCCAGTGAACTGTTCAGCTTCAGCCAGATCTACTGAATTCATTTGTCAGGGATGAGTCCTGAGGAGGAATCGATGCGATTGGAAATCAGATTAGAACTTAAAATTTAAGGAGTAAAATTGAGGTGGGCACGCACTGCTTGCACGTAGTCTATTCTCGAACTTGTAGTATGGCAAAAAAGCCTCAGATTTATGATGTATGTATTAAGTGCAAATTCCCTTTATACTGCTCACTTTTTGTGCTTCTTTGCAATTCTTTTCAACGCCCGCTGCTCATTTTTCATGACACCGTCAACCATTTTGTATTTGCCCTTCACGCCTCGAGGTCTTCCACTCAATCCTCTATTGGATCCTCTGGCAACAACAAGGGTGGTCTTAGGCTTGACGGATTGCTTTTTAGTCAACTTACGCATTAAGCGCTGGATTTCGTCTGCTTTGTCCTTCTCACTCTTGGCGCTGTCCTCGTTGATAACGTCACTCTTCTTTTTGAGCCTTTCGAGTCGCTTGAGTGCGCGCATCTTCTTTCTTCCTTGCGCCTCGAGAACCTTTTTGATAGGGCGAGCATTCATTTGGCGCTCTTGTGCACGATAAGCTGCAGCTGCTTCCTTAGTGATTGGCTTGACAATCTTTGAGTGCTTGTTCTCATCGTCGAGGAACCATAGTGGAAGGTTCTCGCGATCTCTGAAAGCATGTTTGTTGATTCCCTCATTAATGAGGTCGTATTTGTTCATCTGACCTAACGCCACCTTGTGGGCTAGAGTCATTGCCTCCACTGTAGCAATAGCCGTGTCCTCTTTGTGATTTTGAATATCTTTGGTCGGTATTTCCACCGATTCGCTAGACGTCGCGTTAATTTGTTCCGATCTTGACTTTTGAGTATCATCCTGATCTGACGGATTCCTTCTCTTGTCCAGTATCGTGTTCGAAACCGTGATTAGCTCAGAATCATCAAGGCTCCTGAAAATCGGATTAAGGGCGAAGAACGACGCAGCTTCCTTCGATAAGGTGTCTTTGCTATTGGAAGTTGAAGGCGAGGAGTCTTGTAAGTCTTCGTCGGAGTCGCTCATGGAGCCTTCCTCTCCCTCAAAGTCTTCAGTAACATTGTCTTCACCATCCTCAAATCCATCCCATGAGGTATTTTTGGATCCCCTTGCCAATTTTGCTCGATACTTAGAGTCCTTATCGGCGATTGCTGACTTGTATCGTTCGTACATATTATCCAATTCGGCATCCAAGGCAAGGTCTTCATCGTCACTATCCTGCTCCTGAGCGACAGAAACGTCCATTTGAGAAGAGTTTTCAGCAGGCACAAAGCTTCTTTTGCCCCTTGCTAAGTCTTTGAGCTGGCCGCTACTTTCGGCACTTTTCAAATTGAATAACGCCTTCGAATCCGCGTTGGAAGCTTCAATACCAATTGTCATGTCAGTGAGCATGCTCATCTGCATTCTTCTGATTTCCTTTTGTTTCAACTCGTTGGCATTTCGTTTCTCTCGCTTTCTTTTCTGCTTTTGTCTCTCAGTTAACTCTTCGAGCTCTTTGTTAATCATCGCGTCCTCATCGAGCTCCTCAACCACTGGTTCAATCTCAGTATCATCAGAGTCATCTAACCCGAGGAATTTTCGGGATTCCTTTCTAAACTTAAGAATGAGCTTGAAATCTTTTTTTCCGAGAATCTTCAAATCATTGAGACACTCTCTCATTTCAGGTGTGCAATGCCTTAGCTTCTTCAACATTTTCCAATCTTTGTCCTCTTTTTCAGGCTCAGTGAGTTTGTTCACAGACCCAAGAATTTTAATGGGCTCTTCGTCTTTGATAAAATCCAACAACGGAAGCTCTTTGTAGAGCAAATAGTCTCCTTCTTCATAACCATCTCTTTTTCTTGTCTTTTTTTCTGGATTGAAAACTTTTGCTTCATGGTTGCTTGAAGAAGGAGTGATCTCCTCGAATACGCTCTTCGGATCCAATAATCTCGGGTCCAATTTTTTTGGAGCTTTGAAGCCCTTGCAAACAACGAAAATTTCGGCAGAGACATTACGCGAGGCCGGTGGTTTAGTAGCCTCAACTTTCTCAAATAGTTGTTGAAGTACCCACATCAAATTGTTATAGTCTTTCGAGCGGAAAACTTTGGTCACAAATGTTCCACCGGGAGCCAAATTCTCGGCTGCCAATTTCAAGGCTTTGAGTACAAGTTGAGACTGCGTGAATGCATCTTGAACCCACCCAAGTCCAACATTGGGTGCACCATCATGAAGGACTGTATCTGCCTTCCACGTTTTGAGATGACCTCTGAGCTTTGACCGACAATCTTCTGTGGTAATGTCTGACTGGAAAGTAATGCAGTTTGGAAGCGGTTTTATTGGGACAATATCAACTCCAATAATAAGAGAGTTAATCGGACATAAATTGGACGCCACTTGGCACCATGAACCTGGCGCTGCGCATAAGTCGATCACCACTTTTGATTTTTCGAGAAAATGCCCATACTTTTCGTTAATCTGGATAATTTTGAAGGACGATCTAGCTCTATAGCCTTTTTCCTTCGCAAGGAAATAAAACCGGTCTAAACGACCCTTGCTGTTCTTCTTTTGTGTTTTACCCATGTGGAAAGAAAAGGTTCGTCCTCTCGAGATGAGATGCACATCTCAATCACGTGATCACTGCTCCTCCAAAGTTTTGAATTAGTTTCCTCTGTGGGAATCGTCCGACTAGAAAAGGATCTAATATGTTAAGAAGATATTTGTTTTGTTGGACCAATGTTACTGGTTGAGTGAAATACGAGACGCAATGGAATAATAATGGAAGCGACACGCTGCGTACTACGGAGTTGGGAGTGAGGGAGAATAAGACGACATAATACGTCGTATTGAAACTAAAAATAGCCAATATTAAAACTTCGAATATTAGAAGAAAATTAGAGAATACTACTATTCCTACTGGGGTTGTCCCTTGTTTGGGCGCGACTGCGAAAGAGGGCCGCCCGTGCGTCCGTCAACTGGATCTCGCAGGCACCGACTGATCTACAGCAGAATTGTCTAGCAATGGCAGATTTGACGTTCCAAGCCTAGAATTCAAGTGACGGCCGATCATAGATGAGATTGAATGCATGTCAAATGAATGCCACGTGCACGATTTTATTGAGGTCGCGTGACGTCAGCCTTAAGCAGTTTGTCAGGCTTGTCTCCGATACTCAATGGCGGTATCGACCAGCTCCGTGGCTGGTATTGTTTCCGGTCGCAATCCCTTAGAGTACAGCTCCTCGTCGCCTTATACCATCTTTCTTTTCCAAGTTGTATTCATCATTGTCGCTTGTCAGGTGGTACACTATCCTCTTAAGAAGATCCAACAGCCGCGTGTTATTGCCGAAGTGTTGGCGGGAATTTTGCTTGGGCCAACGGTACTTGGTAGAATCCCAAATTTCTCCCGCCTCTGCTTTCCCGTGGAATCGAAATCTAGTTTAACTCTTGTGGCCAATGTGGGCATAATTTTGTTCTTGTTTATTGTGGGGTTGGAAGTCGATTTGAAATACATCAGGAAAAATGCAAGAGCTGCTTTCTCTGTTGGGATAATTAACATGGCATTCCCTTTCGGCCTAGGCTGTGCTATATCCAAAGGTTTATATGACCACTACAGAGTTCAAGAGGTGGACTTGCCCCCTGTCCATTTCACTACCTATATGGTGTTCATTGCTGTCGCTTTGTGTATCACTGCATTTCCGGTTTTGGCTCGCATTCTCGTGGAACTTAATTTAATTGGGGACAAGGTTGGCAATGTCGTTTTGTCGGCAGGTATTATCAACGACTTGTCAGGCTGGATCTTGTTAGCGCTCGTGGTAACGTTGGCTAATGCGGGAAATGGTATCAATACTGTTTACATTCTTCTATTGACTCTAGCATGGTTTTTGCTACTATTGTACCCAATTCGGATGGCATTGCAGTATTATTTGGGCAAACTCAACAATGAGTTATCAACAGGGCAGCCCTCGCATACTCTGATGATGGTAATCATCAGTCTTGTATTTGTTTCTTCATTCTATACCGATATTATAGGTGTTCACCCTATATTTGGAGCTTTCATGGTTGGAGTTATCATTCCTCGTGATAACGGCTATGTGATCCGGATCACTGAAAAACTTGAAGATTTGGTACATATTGTGATGATACCAATTTACTTTACGCTTGCAGGACTAGGAGTCAACCTTGGTCATCTAAATACTGGCTTGGATTGGGCCTATGTTCTTGGGATTATTGGTTTGGCTATGTTTGGCAAGATTACAGGAGGCATAGCCGCAGCAAAATTGAACGGGCTTTTGTGGAGAGAATCTTTGGCTGTTGGGGTCTTAATGTCATGTAAGGGTATCGTGGAGATCGTTGTGTTGAACGTGGGTTTGAACGCCCATATTATTTCGGAAAGAGTATACTCAATGTTCGTTGTCATGACGTTGGTCACGACATTCTTGACAACGCCATTAACTTTGTGGATATACCCACCAAGTTACAGAGAGAAACTAGCCAGAAGGATTACTGACTCGTCGAGTTGTGAGAATCAGTTGTTACACCCTCTGGTATTAACTATCGACACCTTGTCTCGCTTCAAATTCTCAGCCATAGTCTTGTTGTTGAACAAGATTGACGCGATTCCCAACCTCATGCTCTTTATCCGCGACATGAAGGACAATGACCACGCCTACGACAAGGAGGTCCGTGCGATTCACTTACGCGAGTTTACTTCAAGAACCTCCCACTTGTTGGAGGCATCAAGCACTAGCGATTTTGCAAAATCAAATAATGACCATGACTACGCAAATTCGACATCGATCTTGGCCATTGTGAATGCATTCAGTACGGTCCTAAAAGTGCAATTCTCTGCGAAGTCTATCTTGATACCCTCGAGGACATTTGCGTCCGCCGTGAATGACCAGATAGCAAGTCCCTCTGATTTTTTGTTAACTTCAGTGGCTGCAAACAGTTTGTTGCTGACTACAGAGGAGTCTGAGTCGTCACTTAATGTTTACAAGGAAGTGTTTTCCGAAGTTCATGCCTACGTTGGAGTGTTGGTAGTGACCCATCTGGTTCGTGCTGAGAGATCGAAAACAATCCATTGTCTCTTGAATCACGACAATTTTTTGAGCGCGACAGATTTGCTATGTCTCTATTTGGTAAGAGAGTTGTCAGCTGCGCATCAACACGTCCACGTACACATCCAGTCTTCTGCAGGTAGGAACAAGGAGTTCGAGCTGCAATTCAAGGATTATCTCCATAGCCCCGAGGTAAAACTTACGATCTCACACTTTAAAGACATCCGGAATTTTGCGGTCTATTCGAGCCAATGTGAAAAGTTAAACGGCAATATGGTCATCGTACCTTACGATTTTGTTGAGGCAAGCGATCTGGAATTGATTCGTCTCAGTATTCGTGAAGGCTTTGACACTTTGATCGTTAGTGCCAATGTTTAGTCTATGTACTAGTATTTGTAGCATATTTGATACCTTTTCTTCAGGGAAATTGTTTAATAGTGCAAATTCAATCACCAATCAGTTCAAATCGTTCGAAGCCAGGCTGATAACTCCGCCAAAATCGAGTTCGGTAGAAGTGCCTGGTGTTTGGCCCTTTTGTATATTGTTGACCGAATCTAAGAAATCAATTTACAATTCGTTTGGGGTCTAGCAATTTCCGTGCACATGAGAGTAACTATTTTGGCCGCTACGTGACTTCAAATTCTCGGCGGTGGTTCTGAGTAGAAACCCCAATTTTAGCGATATGTATGGATTGGTGTCTCTTTTGGTTCCCAAGAGTAGTTCTCTTCGAATTAATCAAATCAGACAAGAAACAAATTAGAATTGCAAGTCGTCAACTTTTGCTCACGAAATTAGGGCCTCCTCACCGCTTACATGGATCGTAAGCTTCGGAAGATCACATACCATCACGATACGCATTGACTTAATACCCGCACCTAGCAATGCATTAAACTAATTTTGGCAATAAAATTTGTTGCACTAATTTGTTTTTATTGCACTAATTTGTTCTGGTTGGGGGCGAAAAATCATCATGAGAATCGCTGTATATAAAATTGTCAACTTCAAGACAGTCGATGTCATCGCATAAAACGCAGCTTCTTCTCAAGAGAAGTTCAATCTCTCGCTTGTCGCTAAGTGAGGGCGACTTTTGGAAAACTCTTAAAATCTTTTGAAGTCTGTAGTTAGACTTTTTGGACTGAAGGTTTCTCACAATGCAGTCTCCATGGATTGCATGATGGCAGTTTGGAAATACAACAAACGAATTGCGATATAGCAAGTTGCCGCAAACGTCGCAGTTTTCACCTGGCAAGAGCACAGTGCCAATTTTCCCACGCGAGCTATTGAGCTCTGATTCGCGGAACTGTTGTTGCAAATTCTTGATAACGGAAGCCAGAATTTGCTGTTCCAGATTTAAATGCTTCACTCGCTTCTCATAAGCATTTAGTGATGAGACTGTTGTAGCTTTAAGATGCTTCATCTTTAGCCCCTGCGGAAGCCAAGACAAAATCTCTTGGATGGTGAGAGCTCTTCGTCCTTTGAGCTTCATTTCCTTAATTCTAATGTATTGAATCAATTTCACTAGTTCCTCTTGGCTTTCGTCGTCGAGGTCATTCATAAATTCTCGACGCTCTCCGCTAAGAGCCTGAAGAATTCCGATCCCATTCTCTGGAGCAATGAATCTAACGCCTGAGCAAAACTTCCTGATGAGATCTCTTGCAAAAATGACAATTAGCCGTTTTCCCAGGGAATCAGAATCACGACTCGTCAAAGGGGACGATTGAGGTTGAAGGCTGACGCTCGTTAGAAAGTCATCACTTTGGTTTGATGTTATCGAGGACCCAGATCTCTGCTTCTCATATTCACTTATAATATTCTCTGCCATTTCGAACAATTCCTCTTTCAAAGCAAGCCTCATCGCGGACTCATACTTCCGAAAATCGTGAAGAAGAATATAAATAGCTGCTTCAAAAATCTCGAATCTTAAGCTCAATCGGAGGATAATTGCCGCATCATATATAAGTGTACCATCCGGCACTCCATTTCGCCATTCGCTTCCTCTCAAACGTGCTAAAGAATTCATAAGCAATGCCCTGTCCTGCTGACGCTTTTTGGTATGAAAAATGTGAACAGCAGAGGACAAAAACGTTGTAAAGATATCGTAATTCCTTATTTTTTTTTCAAAGATCAAAACACGGAGGAATTCAAGAATCTGCGACAGAGTGGATGTATTGCTTTGATCGATGATTCTGAGACTCAAAATCGATGGCAAGATTTTTTGATAATCAATATCTTCAAACTTCAAGAATGTCTCGAGAGTCTTGCGGGGGGTTTTGGTTAGAAGAATCGACGAGGCTCTGTAAAGCACTTCAAGAGAACTTTCAGCATCGATAGAGTGGAACTTTGCAATGGTGTCAAGAGCATCATCCCAGGATTCACTGTCTAAATGACGCTGAACAATGAAGTGAAAATCTTGTGCGAGGTTTGCAAACTCTATAATTATCCCACTAGTATCAAGTTTCCTCAGGAGCTGATAGACTGTCAGGCTGTCGAGGATGTGAACATTCGAAGCAATAAATTGACGAAGAGACAAGTTTGTTCGATCCATGTGCAGCCGCGCACTCTCAAGTCGGGAGTTGGTACTTCCTGAAAGGAACTGATACTCCTTAATCCACTTTGTCCACGTAATTATAATTTCGAGATGAATCTGTACAATCCAAGCCGCTATAATTGATTTTTGGAGCGGACTCAATTCTTTTGATGCAGGTGTCTTGAGAACTTCCTTTAGGTATGTGATAAAGAGTTCTTTTGCAAAAATGGCGCTTTCAGAGAAATCGTGTTTCCGCAAAGAACATAAAGCAGCAACCTCTGCAATAGCCTTAGACAGCTGCGCAAGTTTCTTCATGCTTTCAAGTAACGATGAATATTCTTCCTCGTCTAAGTCGCTATAGGACGTGAACGAATCTAATCTCCCCTTTTTCAAAAGCGCATAGCCATGTTCAATTGCAATTAAATTCCTTGCGTGGTAATTAACGACTCCAGCCTCGCTCTTATTCAACAGTTCAATTGCTTTGTCGAATAGGCCCAACTTTAAATAGCTTTGCCAAACTGCGGAGGATTCATTCAGGGCAATTATTTCAAAAATTTCCTCTTCCGTATAAATCCAATACGTGTGCTTTTTAATATCCTGCGTTGCACAGATCAACCTTCCTACCAGAGGTCCTGCCTTTCGAACATTGATCTCTTTCACTTCTTCGAGACGAATTTTGTCGTAAACATGAATAGATCCCAGAGCCGTTTCAATGTGTAATAAGTGATGTGGCATAGCGATTATGGAATCTGTTTCCACATTGAAATTCGGGAGAAGTTGCAGGCGATCAGGCGGCAATAAGGATATTTCGGGGTCATTCGTCAAAACGTGGCGGCTCTCAGTTCCGAAAATTAGGTAAGTCAGCGCACTGATCACAATTACCAGTTCATATTTTCCTATATCAATGTGAATCCTTTGGGGTGCCTTCCGCATCGTGCTTTCAATCGCTGCGTAGTCACTTCCTTGGCAACTCCACTCAAGCATTATTTCACTACCAAATGCAACAATACCAGAGTCAATGATACAAATATCCCGAATGCGAAAATCTGATTCGAAGACTTGCCGCAATTTCTTATCGTCGCGCTTATTCTCCAGAGGTTCATGACAGGATAGGCTGCCCAAATGAATGGTATCGGAGTCTGTTACAGCAATGAAAAGAGCATTATGGCTCTCGATTTTTAATAATTTGAGGGTTCTAATCTTAAATCCATTGAGCTTCGGTAAAATTTTGAACTTTTCGTACGATTTGTGGAGATGAAAGTACTGGTCTGATGTTGAGCGGGCAATCAAGTAGGTGCCTGTCTCATCTGCCCAAGTTTCAGCAATGCTCGATCCATTTGTAAGGCTGAATCTCAGAACTTTGGACGGGTTTGAAAGGTTGATCCTATAGATGCAACCCAGGGTGACGATGCACATTATGTTGTTATTGACATGCATCTGCTTGATGGAAAACGTATTGGAGAATTGGAGCAGAACTTTCTCCAATCGGAATTGGGGTTCCGGAGCATGGAGACCAGGCAATTGTGCCATTTTCCTGATCACACGGAATGGGAGGTAACTTTAAGGTGGAAGGTGCGACACGAAGTTGCACACCTCACGCTCGTAAAGCAAGCGAGGCAATTCAACAACAGAATCGTATTTATTGTTTTGGTAGTCAAAGAGCTCTTCTTAAATGTTTCATTCAGCCTATTTACTATATAATCCGGGGGCGCTTAACTCCCGCATTTTCAAGTTGCAATTTGGGCTGGGGGTATCGGCGTTTACTACGAGCCCTCGAACAGAGTTCTCAATATTCATTTCAATTTCATATATCCCAATCTAATTCATTTTTGATTCCATCGTCACAAAATCATAATATCTCGCCCAGTGGTAGTGCATAAATCAAATTGCCTCCGCGGCCCCTATGTCACGGATGAACTGCGGCCAAGTTACAACATACGCTTGCGACATATTAAAACCTCACAATGAATGTTCTAAAGCTACAAAAAAAGTATCCGGAGCTTCAACAAAATGAAATTTTCGGCATTATTGAGGATTTCAGAGCAATTGACCTCGAAGACAATGGCTGGGTTGAGAAGAAGGATGTCATCAACGGAGTTTCGAAGAAAGGTGAATTCACTTACGATGAAGCACGAGAGGCACTTAAGTCTGTGGATGTAGACGCTTCAGGTCACGTGGAATTGGACGATTACGTCGAATTGATCGCTAAATTGAAAGGCAAAGACGGGGCAACAGCTACTAAGAGCAAGCCTCCTATACCTCGCAAGTTGGAAAGCGCGGGGGCAATTGCTGGTAGTGCGTCACCAAGCTCTAGTTCGAAGACTGCAAAAAGAACATTTGGTGGTAAAACTGACGGTACTACTCACACGATCAATGATGAGGAGAGAGTCGAGTTCACGCGCCATATCAATTCAGTCCTTAGTGGGGACGAGCACGTCGGTGGCAGATTACCCTTTGACACAGAGACGTTCCAGATTTTTGACGAGTGTCGCGATGGCCTCGTTTTGTCGAAGTTGATTAACGACTCTGTTCCGGACACTATCGATACGCGAGTTCTAAACATTCCCAAAAAGAAAAGTATCAACAATTTCCAAATGGCAGAAAATGCAAACGTCGTGATTAATTCTGCAAAGGCTATTGGTTGCGTTGTCGTAAATGTTCATTCGGAGGATATCATTGACGGGAAAGAGCATTTGATCTTAGGTTTGATCTGGCAAATTATTCGTCGAGGTTTATTGTCTAAGGTAGATATCAAACTCCATCCAGAACTTTATCGCTTGCTTGAAGAGGACGAGACACTCGATCAGTTTTTGAGGCTTCCACCAGAGCAAATTTTGTTAAGATGGTTCAATTACCACCTAAAGAATGCGGGATCCCAAAACCGGGTGACAAATTTTTCCAAGGATGTCAGTGATGGAGAAAATTATACTATACTTTTAAATCAATTGCAACCTGAGCATTGTGACCTTGGTCCACTTCGGGAAAGCAATTTGCTCTCAAGAGCAGAGTTAATTCTTGAAAATGCTGACAAGATCGGTGTTCGCAAATACTTAACTCCAACATCTTTGGTATCAGGGAACCCAAAATTGAATTTGGCCTTCGTGGCGAATTTATTCAATTTGTACCCTGGATTGGATCCCATCGAAGAGAGCGAGAAGCCTGAGATCGAGGAATTCGACGCGGAGGGTGAAAGAGAGGCAAGAGTATTCACTTTGTGGTTGAACTCGTTAGATGTGGATCCCCCTATTGTGTCTCTTTTCGAGGACTTGAAAGATGGCCTTGTTTTATTACAGGCATATGACAAGGTTTTGCCTGGAAGTGTGTCGTGGAAGCATACCAACAAGAAACCAGCAAGCGGTGAGATTTCCCGCTTCAAGGCGTTAGAAAATACCAATTACGCCGTTGAAATTGGAAAGGCTAATAACTTCTCGCTCGTGGGTATCGAGGGCTCGGATATTGTTGACGGGAACAAATTGTTAACATTGGGGCTCGTTTGGCAATTGATGAGAAGGAACATTGTGGAAACGATGTCCACTTTGGGTAATGGGAAGCATGTTTCTGACTCCGATATCCTTAATTGGGCCAATGCGAAAGTCGCGAAGGGTGGTAGAGCAAATAAGGTCAGATCTTTCAAGGACTCTTCGTTGTCGTCAGGAGTGTTCTTATTGGATGTTCTTAACGGCTTAAAACCAGGATACGTTGACTACGAACTAGTATATGAGAGTGGCAACCTCTCTGATGACGAAAAATATGCTAATGCCAGGTTAGCCATCTCGATTGCAAGAAAGCTTGGTGCACTAATTTGGTTGGTTCCTGAAGATATTAATGAGGTACGGTCGAGGTTGATTTTGTCATTCATTGGTAGTTTGATGAATGTGGAGCAACACTAGATCTAACTTCCTGGAGGTAAAATTGTATGACTACTTTCATGATGAGTAAATTTCAATGTTTTTGGAAATATAAAAAGAGTACAGGCCGCCTGCACATCAATTCGCGTCCAATAAAACATCTTGTAATTCAGGCTCAAAGAGGTTCTTCGCCGATAGAGTGCCAAATTCTGGAACTATAGCAAAATGACGAAACATATACTTCCATTCACCGAAGCCAATACTAAGCGAGTCGCTTCTATGTTCAGACAAGCTTTGAGAACGGCTTTTGATTCCTCGCTCAAGTTTGATGCCTATAGAAAGGAAACAATCAACATCAGAAGGCAATTCGATGCAAATTCGAAGATTCTGGACCCAAACGAGTTGGAGGCAATTATTGCTGATGCAAAGGTAAAGCTCGCAGAATTCGCTCACCCTGATCCATACATCCCTCCTTGCAGGCCTGGAGGAACCAAATTTGAAAGAAATATTCCTTTGGTAAAGGAGTCCGTTATTCCTGGTGACTGGTAGCATTAATTATTCACCATTTTGTCAGCCATGTCGTCTTGGAGTAAGCAAGAAGCAGAGTAAGAGCATGAATTTAAATAGCATTACTTACTGAATCAATATCGTCCATAGAGATTCTTTCCACTAGGTTTTGAAGAGCTTTGTAATAGGACAAAAAAATGGAACAGGAGCTTGTCTATCTCACTGTGAATTTAATGCAGCTCTGAAGATGCTCTCTCCGACCCTTCATCTTGAAAAAATCGTGACATACCCTGAAATCACCTTCTTGTTATCTTCGGTTTGCTTCCTTTTTTTTTTTAGTCTCAATCACTTCAAGTTATATTCGTATGCTCTTCTCGCCCTAGTGTACTGCAGGTCACATCCATTTTTCTTGCAAGCTCATCTCCAGTTGCGAACTTAACACCAGATGCCACGTTCAAAGCGTTCCAAACTCGTCACTCTCGCCCAAACTGACTCCAAGGGAAAGGAGAATAAGGTCAGAATTTTTGATGAGGTAAGAGAAGCACTCGACTTGTTCAGATATGTCTGGGTTTTGGGTCTAGATGATGTCAGAACTCCAGTCTTGCAGGACATCAGATCCGATTGGGTTGGATCTAAATTGCTTCTCGGCAAACGGAGAGTCTTGGAGAAGGCACTTGGTGATACTCCCGAGGAAGAGTACAAAGATGATTTGCACAAACTCTCCAAGTTATGCTCAGGCTTGTCCGGACTCTTGTTCACGAACGAAGAACCAGAAACCGTCAAAGCCTATTTTGAAGCCTTCAGTAAGGCTGACTATTCGAGGGCAAAATCTAAATCTCCAATAAGTTTTACCATTCCTGAAGGTATTGTGTATTCGAGAGGTGGCCAAATTCCTTTGGAAGAGGATGTGCCCATGTCCCACTCTCTTGAGGAGACATTGAGAAACAAATTCAAGATTCCAACGAAAATAAAGTCAGGTAAGATCGTCCTTCAAGAGCCTTTTGCAGTTTGCGAGAAAGGGGACGTATTGGACGTCACCCAGGCCTTGATCCTTAAGCAGTTCGGAGTTGCTGCATCAACCTTCACAGTGGCCTTAGTGGCTTACTACGATGGAGAATCTTCCAGCGTACAGACTCTTTAGTGATGTGGAATTTGCATTATAATATTACATGTACATTAGCTCTCTTCTAATGAGCCTCCTCCAGTTCCTCCCAGTTGAAATTGTACAAAGAAAAGCCTTGCAACTTCGTTTCCAATATTTTTAAGACTGTAAATGTTTAGCTTGGGGACTTCAAAAGAACATCCACTTGTCACAATGAAAGACTCAGAGTTCAAGGTGACTTCCACGGTGCCAGCTGAAATGTGGAAAATGAACAGCGACTGTCCAGCAGTTCTTAAACTCTTGTGTCCGTCAGTAGGAATTCTTATAATCCCCGCCGCCATTCTGTCTTGGTCAATTTCGAATAGGGGCGCAACTTCAAAGTTGTCCTCATCCACACCATCCTCGTTCTTAGAGGGAGGTCGTACAAAATCCCCACCGTTTGGAGACCAAGCAACCACTCGCTGCTCCATGTCGTTTTCATTAACGAACACCCTGGACTCAAGTAAACTTTCCAGAAGCCACTCGGATCCTTGAATCTTCAGAATCGCATTAGATGCTTGCTGCAGTTTCTTCTTCTCCGTCATTTTTGTTGGCCGTCCTCTCTTTTTCCCCAGTTTTACCAGCTGGGGCTCAGGAATATGTACAACTTCCCTGATCTCTTGGAGTGGAACTTTCCTAATGTCACTCACAAGCGTGCTATCGGGATCGAGCTCTCGTGGATCATTGGCCCGAGAATAGATGATCCTCTCATTTCTCCAAAATGCTAGAGGGGCAATTTTGGTTCGCTTCGAGCGTCTGAGACCCTCTGGAGGTGGTGACGGCAATGGTGACTCGGCGATTCTGGAGCCGCCCTTCTTTTCCATGCTAGAGCTACCTTTGAATCTGTTCTCTTCCCTCCATACTTCGTCATCAAAAGAAAGATCCAGATTAAGAGATAGATCATCATCCGATCGCCTTATCCCTTCAATTTCTTCCCCAAGTTCAGATATCCCTATTTGGGCATCAGAAACCTCGTGTGGCATAGACTTGGCGGTTGTCAGCCTTCTATCCTTCCCAGGGATGCCAATGCGAGTAGATTTTGATTTAAGTGATGAGCTTGATTTGGACAATGCTATGCTTCTTGAAATGTTTGACAATTTCCTCTTTGAACTTGCAAAAGTTTTATTCGATCCCTGTGAAATCTCGTTGGAAGTAGAAGTAGCCTTTTCGACATCTCCGTGGCCAATATTCGGCGTTCCTATATCATCTGGGTTGTCTTCCTCCTCATAAGCCTCTCCTATGTCATTAAAGTTGTCAATCATCTCCTCTGGCAGATGAGGAGCCAGGTAGGTTTCCAAATTGTCTGGCCCAAACGACTCAATAGGTCTCTCCCTAGAGGCTGTGGGCGAAGTTAACGTGTCACCAAAACCTAAAGGTCGCCTCCTACCAACCCCAAGTGTTTTTTTTGCACTAACGGCGGCAGCTGTACGGGCTAAAGGGCTGGCCACGAAGGCTTCTGTGTCTTCAAAGAATTCATCAACATCTTCCATATTGAATTGATCCTTTCTCAAGTTCTTCGGAGGACGCCATCCTGTTTTTCTTGCTTCTGATCCTAGCCGTAGTAAATCCATGGTCTAAGTTGTTTTGGGTAGACACGCTCCACGCGATTCGTCCGTGTATGCAGTCGATCTTCATCAGCTAAAACTGAGAAAGCGCTGATGTATTCTCAGAATCCAGCAATTTGTAAGCAAGAACCAAGCCGTCTGAATACACAACGTAGAGAATGAATCGCTTTTGTCCTACCCCTAAAGAGCGATCCCGCAACGATAGCCCGACTATTATTCGCATGTGAGACTCTCCAATGATTAGCAGACAGTTCGGAAAAATGTGCTCCTGCCGCATTCCGTATACACCTCGATATGAACAAAGCCTCATAATGGTCACAATTCCCAGTTGAGTTGCGGCGATCACACACGAGAGCTCAGGAACGACTATAGAAACCTGGATTCGGTTGCACCACTTGGTACTTTCGTTAGAAGGGAGCTCAAGATCGAAGAGATCTGTTGAAGCAGAGCAGCAGTGGAGCCCACTCGCTCGAAATAGACCAAGCCTTGATTCTGTAGATACGACGAGAACCTTGTTGGATAAATATCGACTCCACGAATTCACCCTTCCCGCCATAATCCTATACGTGCAATGCACCCGCCTCATATCTTCCCCAAACAGAACTATTTTGGGGCTGAGTCCTCCTAGTTGGGATTGGACTTTTGTGCTCGATGCGAGATTAAGAACTGGAATACCGAAAAATTGCCAGGCTGTAGCTCCTCCTAGAGGGCCAAAGTCACTTTCATCTTCAAGTTGAGTAATTTTCGACTCTTGATTGATGTAGCTCTGCTCAGAGCCCTCATCTATCGAAGAATCGCCAGTCATTGCCCTTAGAGATGGCACTTTCAAGAAGTCTCTGACTTCAGCCGTCTTCACTGTCCAGCAATTTGACGTAAGCATAGTGCGGTATATTACTTTTGGTTCTTTAAACAACACTTCGGGCTTAGGCATAGCGTTACTCGAGAAAACCTGCTCCTTGAATTGAAACCAAAGCAAAAGTATTTCGCCTGAAATCGAAGCAGAAGAGACTATCACGCTATGCATGCTTGACTCAATAGTATAATCAACAATTGTGACCTCCGGAATATTATGCATGGCTTGAACACTGGTCTGGTGAGGAAATCCTTCTGCACTCCCAAAGAAAAGAGTTACTCTTCGTGAGTTATCCGAGACAACGCAGACATACTTAAGAGATCCAGTATGATCTGCCGCTGAGGCAAAGTCCATACCCCAAGCAGAAGACGCAAGCTCTAGTGTTATGTCCGCCTTTAGTCGACAAGGTGTGTTTGCCAAACAGGTTCCAATGCCCTTATTCCGCTGCTTCAAAATTTCACTCTCCAACAAAGACTGCTTCCACATTAGTAGCGAACCGTTGTCAACACACGCTCCCACGTATCCCTCCCCGAGCCAATTAGGAACATAGGTTAAGAAATTGATAGTATGTGGATAATACGGCCAGGTCAGCAGAGTTCTGTGCTCAGAAGTAGTAAAGTAGGGAGATGTTTCGAAACGAAAGGCCAGTTGCTTGCTTACCAAGGCCGAACTTGGGTCAAACTCGTACAATACAATCTCAGAGCGGCTGGCAATTAGCATGTACTCGTAACCATCAGCAAGCTGCATTATCGTTGAAAGATTGTTCTTAAACTTTTGAGTATTTCCCACACTATCGAGTTGAGTTCCGCCAAGAGGAGTAAGCTTTATCAGATCTCTGAACTTGGCCGCAGGGGGTTCTTGTACCAACTGTAGCGCATTCTCAGTCGCTAAAGTCGATAAACCCGGGTTGAATGGATCGTAAACTCCTCCGTACATCTCTCCTTCGTCAATGGACTCGTCCTTGTCTTGCAGGATCGTCATCTCTTTCAAGGTGGTGGCGTCGTGGTGTTCCCAGCGCAAGCTGTCAGCTGGACCATCTAAAGCCTCTCTTGCCACAAAATTAAGCAGATCAACATCTGCTCTCTCGGAGTTGTTAGAAAATCGCCTGTCGCTATGGATGCCCGCATTCGTGTATGAGAAGTTGTCGTCACAGGAGCCTTCCACAGTTTCTTGATCTGTCAGACTCGCATAGAACAAATCTTGATCAGAAATGTCTAATTCAGGCGAGATTCGTCTCCCTCCATTGGCGTCGTCAATCTCATGGTTTGTGTCTTCAATGGATACAGAAACTTCGTCCTCAACGTCAAATATTGGATATGTTGTGCCCCCAAGCAAACTTGAGAGTCTGTGGGCTTGGTGCCTTAAGTGATTTGTGTCATCTTTAATCCTGAGCACGCCTCGAAATTGCAAAAGCTGGTTGAATCTGGATAAGGAGTATTCTGCCCTGGGCATAGCATTTCGCGTTGATGTGAGAATGCGCAAGATCGGAGGTGCACTGAACACCAATTGGCCGTTTGGAAAAGGTCGTCCATATAAGAAACTTAGGTTTTACGAACTCGTGTGAGTATATGGTTAGATCGAAGTGGGTATGCAGCAGAACCCTGGATTTCTTATGGTAAAGCTCCACCATAGATATGGAGTTCTACGCCAGAGCTTTCGTGTCACATTATTATATTCAAGAGTTTCCGGATGTTTAAAAAGTTATCTCCTTCTTTCTCGATCAACCTTCAAGCCTGATTTTTGGTATCCGTGCAAAACTTGATTAGACATTTCGCGTGCCAATACTATGAGAAAATACCAATTATGTTGGGTATATTGTCAAATTACTTGGGTGGTAGTTGCGGCCACGATAAACCTTTCTTCGGGGGCACCCAAGGAAATCTCTATCAACGCTGCTGAGGATATTTTTACTCAGGAATTCCGTGAACTACTCCATTCGACGGATATCCAATTGACGATCCGTAATAAATCGGAAATTATCTACTTTGACGACTCTGATAAAGCATGGTATCATCATATTTTTGTTGGAAAAGCAAGAGAAAATGATATTCCAAACAACGGCTGGGAGATTAGACTTCTGGAGTGCCTTGACATGACCACTGGCCTGGGTGGCTCTATCGCGCTGACAATTGAAATTGTGACAATGATATCACCTAGCTTCAAAGTTTACATGAGCAGGATTGTTTCTGCAGCATTTGGTTTCTCCCTTCTGACAAGCTTGAGGCTCAGTGGGTCAGCAAATTGCCAGATACCCGCTGGGTACTATGGTAGATTAGTCCTACGACCGCTGATTGTGGAGGTTCCCAAGGGAAAACGCCGGAAAGTCCACTTCAACCCATTTAACAATCCAGACAGTTTTGAGCAGTGGCAAGAGACTAACCTGTGGAAGATGTTTCATTCGGATCTACCAATTGTGCAATGCGTCGTTACCAAGAACTTCCTGCAGTGCTAGTGAGCATCTCCAATCTCATGTCGGAGAAACACCACGCTCAATACAGCGAATTCATAGCAGAGCTGAAGGAAGATGTTTTAAGATCCGTGATAGAGTCATACAAAGCCCTCTCTCTAGATACCGATAATTGGGTTGCGAATCTAGCAAATGCGTCCTCACTTTTGTGGCATGCATATCACAGCCTAAAAATTCCGGTAAACTGGGCAGGGTTTTACGTGAGAAATCCGAAGAATCCGGATCAATTGATTCTTGGTCCGTTCCAAGGCAAAGTGGCCTGTCAGGTTATTGAAATTGGGAAAGGTGTATGTGGCAACGCCGCTTCCAAGCGAGCGACTCAGCTAGTTCCAGATGTTGAAGCATATCCCGGACATATTGCATGCGATGGAGATACTAGGAGCGAAATCGTTGTTCCAATAATTGTCGAGGATGACGTTGTCGGTGTACTTGACATAGACTGTCTTGATTCAAAGGGATTCGATGAAGATGATGCGAAGCTTTTGGAGGAGCTATGTGAGGAGTTAGCAAACACCAACTTCTGGAATCTATAGAAGGCAAATCTCAAGATGCATTATTCGTAGACCTACAGTTCGAAACCTCATTGACAGTGAAGGGTTTACTCCAGCAAAAGAGTCTAAATGGCGAGCACTATATATCCCCTAGCCCACAGCCAAATGCGTGCTTCATACACAAAAATTGTCGGCGGACCAGCAGGTGGTACTGGTCAGTGCAGATGAGCTTTGAGGTGGTTTAGTTAACTTGAAGAGGCTGCCTTGGCGTCTTACACATGTATTGAGCGTATGATTGCGTAATGAGCTGGACGACGCTCTGCTAAGTTCTTCAGTTCGAAACTATATGGCAATTCGTTAATAGATTTTATTCCGGTGTTTCATCTGCGGAGCTCACGGATCCACGGCGTAACTTCTCTCTTTCTAGATTGTGTAGAATCAAGCTCTTCGCCTTATCTATTGCACGCGGACTACCGCTTATTGTAAAATAGCGTTCGTCGCTTAGCAGGTCTTCCTCTGAAATGGCTACTGCGGCTCCACTAACTTTTCTTACTCCTTGAATTCGGGAGCCATTCTTGCCAATGAGAGCGCCGACAATACTGTTCGAAAACAGGAGAGTTTCGCTGAGTCTACCTGGATTGGAAAGCTGACGGCGAGCTCCTGTGTGAGGTGAGTAAAGCTGCAAATCGTCAGATGAACTTGATTGTCCATGGATACATTTTAGGATGAGGCGAAGAACATCATACAAATTATCCACTGCTCCTTGCAACTCAACGAGTCTTTCATTCGAATTCGGGAGAAAGGACTTTGACACAATAACGTTAACGTTACAAGTTCTTTGAAATTCTTGTATTCTGGTGCCGCCGGTCCCAATTAGCGAGCCAATTTGCACATTAGGGACTAGCAAGCGTAAAATAGTAGTCTCATTGGCTTTGTTTGGAATAGGGGACAACTGCTTTAAGGGGAAATGAGGGTGAGCAGAATTTACAGACGGTCCAGCATCGAGTAAAGCCTGGGCAAAATAACTGACCGCTTTTGCAACATCTTGTATTTCACCCAGAACTGTTAAAATGCGTTCCTGACAACCAGGCTGAAACTTCAGAATAGCGGCTCTGGTATTTGTTTCTTCACGCACTAACACAATGACCGAGCCGTTTTGTCCAATGAGACATCCTGCTTCTTTCGACGAGATTAGTACCCGAACACTGCTAGAGCCAATGGCATCATTGTTGTGAGAGGGAGTCGAGGACGGCGTCGAGATGGCAGTCTCTAAAGAATGCATACTGCTCCCTCCTAGCGGCTTCAGAATGACGGTTGGTGTGATTGATGTAAGGAACGGCTCAGCGTCCAAAAGTTGAGGAAAGTTACGTCAGAAGAGAGCCAATCCCTAGTGGAATTTGTGAATCAAGACTGGGTTTCGGTGCCTAGACAACCAGAAGGATGCAGTCAATTCCTAGAAGTCGCTCCAATGGGAAACGTTACTTTCTGAATATATCGAAGAAATAGGGAAGGGGAAATGTTTCTCCTTAAAACATGTATAAGACTTGCACTGTAGTCGTTTTTTGGCCGCATATTACAAGCAGGACTAGGTGCAACACGTCATCAGAATGTGCAATCCCGAGCGGCTTGTGCATTTCTTTGTGGGCCAGGTTTAACCGGTGCGCCACACATCAAAACTTTTTAGCAATCTTGCAGGGCTTTGAGAATAGCGCGAAACTTAGAGAGCATATTAGCGTACTTGGCGGCTCTGGCACACCGGAGCCAAACACTGATGGCATTGCGTAAGAGATGAAATAGAAAAATAATCGAAATATGCGGCAATAGTCTACAGTGAGTTTAATTTGGTGCTTGCCCGCTGAAAAAGTGGCTAGGGTAGCAAAGTAAGCGCATGCAGGTACCTGCTTCTTGCATAGGCATTCCGATTTTTTTTTCGACGGATTTACTGTATCGGAGGCGGGGTGCGCAGTTATCATGCCTGCCAAGTAGATCAAGAAAAACGTTCTAGGATTGTGTCATTTCTCTAATTTTAAAGTATACAATTTTTGAGATTTGTACAGTGAAGACTCTCAGATTCATTTTCCTGCCGGACTAAATCTGCAAAAGAGAGAAACATCAACTCGTCGTTCTCCTCCTGAATTGGAGCGTGGGTGTGGATGTCGGGAGCATGCTTCTTCTCATTCCATTTAATTGAGGAAAATGTGGGTGAAGACGCCAGCGCCTTCGAGCGACCGTTGCATTCGGGGCAAACTGAGCAATTGAGATGAGCAAATCGATGTTCTTTACAATCACATGTAATGATATGTACTTTGTCGAGATCAGTTTCTGGATCGGTTAGTAACTCTGTACTAAGATCAAGAACTGGCGGAATGTAGTCTTCAGGAGAATATTGTGAGAGGGAAAGCGACGACACGGAAGTTCTCGCCGACCTTGACTTTTCGGGATGCGGGGCATCGGAGGAAGAAAAGGAGGGATAATGAATTGGAAGCAGACCCGTACTGAGCGATCTTTCGAAAATATCGCAATCCAGAATTGAATTTTGGCGAATGGCTTCGTTTGGGGTCGGTCTTGATGATTTTGAGTTTTGGTGGTTTCTGCTATTTGTATGGCTAGTCTTCATAGTAATGGGCTGAAAAGCCGATGTGATGAATATATTCAGTAAGGTAAAATTAGGATAGAAGGTTCTTACAGTGTAGCCATTTCGCTGGGCTTAACCCATTTATATTTGGTTCTCGGGATTAATGCAGCTGGTTCGTTGATCACTACATGATGTATTGTTCGCGTGACCGCATTAAATCCGTTCGGGAGTTTTGTATAGTCATCGCATGAAATGCAACGCGGATCTAACACGGCAGGAGAAATCCATTTGGGGCGCATTGAAACTCGATAACACTATTATGCAAGGGAAGGTCGAGCTCCATTCGAGAAAGCCTAAGAAGAAGAACAGGAATTTCAAATTGACCTTCACTTCCTATTTAGACTTTAGCCTTAGCTCCTCAAGGTGTTATCAGGAGAGACGCGCGTCACGTTCCTTTATTCAGGAGACTCGCACCTGACCACTTCTGTACATGACGAAGAGGCAGAATGGCATCCAAAATTCCTCTGAAAAGCTGCTCCAACTAGCGGGAATTATTCAATTTTGTGACAGCCATTGGATTATGTCCATATGGTATCATTTGCCCTTTCCTGAGATTGGAATGGGTTCTATACTCCAATTCAAAAAGTAATGTGCCATACATATTTGCTGTACGTAGCCAAGCAGGGCGGCAATTCTGCATCAATATTTTAAACGGGAAGCACCATATCAATGACGAAAATAATTCCCCAAATGATGGTGACACCCGATGAGACATAAAATTATGGTAACCAGGTCAATATCAATGGCGACTTGCACTGGCACCCTTGGTGCATAAATGATTGTTTCTCGTTTGAGGGTCATTCTACAGGTCCCTAAACGTTGACCATTGTGCTGAAGACATTAAGGCTATAAACTGCGAAGTACGAAAGCAGTTAAAATTGCGACCAAGACTGAAGTTCGTTGGAAACCAGGAGTGTTCCTTAGATGATGTTCTCTGATTTACTGTGCCTCTTGGCTTTGCATGGAAATGTATTGCGAGAACATTCAAATTTTCAGAAAGTATTAGAAAGTAAGCAATTGGAGCTTGAATAATTGCTATAAACTTAGTCTAGCTTCTCCTGGCGCGAATTATCTTGCAGATTTTGGGGAAGTTGCAGAAGTTGCAGAAGTTGCAGAAGCTGCAGAGGTTGCAGAAGCTGCAGAGGTTGCAGATGTTTATGGCTTCGTTTTCTCTAGGACTAACACACGACGACATCATAAATTCGAATTCAAAATTTAGCACTGAAATTCAGCGGTGGGGCCACTGAATTTCCTCGTGGAAATTAGGCAGCTGCCACAGTTTGGATGACCCCCATCGGATCTGGCCCGCCCAAATATTCCTTACGCATCCATAGCAAAAAGACGTCCAAAGTCGACGAATTCGACTGGTCATTATCTGCCATTACCAAAAGTTGCTTTCGAAATATGATTTTACGGGGGAATAGCACCAACGGCATGACGCGTGCCACATCGGACGATCGCTGCATATCTGCGGCGTGGCTAGAGCTTCGAGAAGACGTACGTTTTGGACTGCGGCAAGAAACAGTGCATCCCGACATTCGGCGCATAAAGGAACTTCTTTGGCAATTAAACTGCCTTCCATGGGCACGGCGAGGTATCCCAGGTGACCTAAGTCTAAGCGAGGTTCGCGTTCCGCCTACAGGCTCGATAGATGAACAAAGGGTTCCAGCTGGAAACCTGGAGAAACCTTCTTCCATAACACGTGATGGGTAATGTGTATGCAGTACATCGAAACCCTACGAAGTGTTCCAAAGCGGGGCTGCGTTCGGATCACGTAAGTGCGGCTGGGTGCTGCATAAGCGAGTTGGCGATGGTGATTCGCCGAGACGAAAATGCGATAGTGAGCACAATGGAGTTGACAGAGAATTATGATAATTTGATCATTACGCCGTGTGCTCTGTTCGAATGAAAAACTGAGCCATCCAAGATAGCAAGGGTCTTAGATTTCGCTTTCCACCGGTGGTAGCGACGGTTTTGACGATGGGCATTTGAGGGAACAAAAATAAGAGTCATACATCACTACAAGATTTCCATGCAGTGGAAGTCCCTCTTGTTTGCTTCTTCTTAGTAATACTGCTACACATTTGCTGCTTTCCAGAAGCCGCTTCATAATCACTCGTAATTCTTGACCTAAATATAGCCACGTGAGTGAGTCGATTATTTGACCGCCTGGGTCAAACGGCCAAAGACGCCTTCTGGAGCAAAACTGCATGGAATGAGCAAAATTCGCGGTAAAATTCCGGCTAGATAGTCAAACGCGGCATCTCAATTTAATGTCCCGACTGCGTATTAGCCAAGAAATTGCGCGGATGTGGCCAGCGATCAACCAAGGAAAAGTAGCCACGGCGCGTATCACAAATCTGAGCTCGCTGATGTCCGAAACATCCGTCCTTCGATAAACAAAAGGGGAAGAAGAAAGAGAAGCAGCGAAATTCGGTTAAGTTGGGCACAAGACAATGAAGCTACGTTCCTTCTCCGTTTTTTATTATACTATCTACCCACTCCATATTGTTCTTTCCCTATCCAGCGCGCGGTCCCGATTTCCTATCTGGCGGTTGGCCGGTTTCCTGAGTGGCTTCCAGTTTCCGCATTCTGGGCAAGGCTCCAGTCCAGCTCCCCTCATTGATCCTGCACAGCGAACTGTGGGGGCCTCAGCACCTTATCTTCGGACAAATATGGCGACAATAAATACTTTTCAAAACACCCTGTTGCGCTTGGTCGTCCGATTTTCAGCGCCCCTCACCAAAAGCTTCATCTCCAGCCAGCCATGCTGAAATCAAACAAGCGTATACGCTTGGAAAACGAAATCTTCTCCAAATCCATCCACGACATTGAAAGAATGTTCAACCTCGAAAACAACGACGAAAAGAAATACGTTCACAAATCCAGCTCGGCAGGCGCCAACTCAAATTCCCTAAATCGCCTGGACCTACCTGCTGGCACCGAACTATGTAAAACCAGCTACGAGTACGACTGTGTCAACTTGTCGCTCATGGACTCAGATACGAGTTCCGAGCCAGAAAGGACGCTCGTTGCACCTCGGCCCACACGTCTGGATTACGTTGTGGTGCCGGGAGGCTTGAGACCCCCTGAGTGGTACGAGGCTCCCCGAAAGGCATTTTTGGACTTGAATGATGACTACGATGTGGATGGGTACACTTTTGAGCAGGACTTGAAAAGTTACCTTCCGCGGCTCAACTTGGAGAAGGACCTCAGCCTCATTGACCTCATGTTTTCGCGACCTCTTCAGATTTCCAGCTAAAATTATTTTATCGCTATCTTGCCTCCATGGCGGGCTACGTTTTCTGTTCGGTCGCTTACTGTTTATCAGCAAGACACCATACGCATTGTCATCATTGATAGCCAGGGTTTTATCTCCACAATCGCGCATTTCGACGCCACTTAGAATGACAATATCTGTGCATACAGACAGAAATGCTTTTGCGTTATCTGCGGGTTCGTAACCAGTGTCCACTGAGACTATCGTACTACATTTCTTTTCATTTCCAAAACATACCATCCAGCTACGAGCCAAAATAAAACGTCCTCGCAACTTCGAAGTCTGTTGTAGTGTAGACTTTCCGTCCTTGTGGGTTTTCATTGCTGCTGCACCGAAAATTGTCATCGGTCACTATCTTTGCTCTAACGCTTCTTCAACGTTCTTTGCGACTCTTTCCGGCCACATTTGGAACCTTATCAGAGCCTCGTGTTCGCGCGGGAGAATGATCACGTGATGATCTGACCCATCTAGAGGCTTCTTCTCTCCTATTCGGAAGATGCATGCAAGTGTCAGAAAAAGCGCGGCGTAACCAGATTGCGTGCCAAGGACGTTCAGAGCAGATACGAGCCTCTTCCGGCGGAAAAAGTGACAGTATACGAATCAAAAAGCCTCAGTGAATTTACGTTCCACTGAGCCGCGATATACAGAAACCATCCAGGCTAGACGTTGTCACCTCGATCACATTGAGAACGAATAAGCATCAAACAGCAGGAGATTTGCAAGGCTCTAGACGTTTTACGAAATGCGCCTCCCTCCATTGAACCTATCATGATTGTTTGAATGCAAGATTGCTACGCTTATCTTGTGGGCCGCGTGCCGCACGTGACCCCTCGTTATCAAAACACCCCGCCAGCTCCTCCGGCTCGAAAAATGGAGACATTTGCGCTCCATGCACGTGATGGTGCTGCATCTGAAGGTTGTGCCCCACCGACTCCTCCCCTCTAAACATTTCTCCACACATCCCGCATCTGCGCAACAGACTTCCATTTTCGGTATGAGTCGGAACCTTATCGTCTCTCTGAACTGGCCGCAAGGGCCGAAATGTAGGTATCTCACATGAGTCCAAGACGATGGCCCCAGTTTTATTTTCTAGGGATGCGACGATGCGTAAAGAAACAGATACAGGTCGCCACTGTGAAGGGGGAAGTCAGGAGCTGGACATTGGCTGGAAACACCTAGTGTTCTAAAAATTTTTAGGGAGTAACTTCTAGTTGAATTGCGACTACTGTATTCATCTCTTTCTACCCTCTAATATTTTGCCTCTTTCCAGTTTTCTTCTTGACGGAGTAATTGCCTGGTGCACGGATGCAGTGCTCAGCATTTTCATCACGGCTCTCCAACTTTTCCCGCCATGGTATTAGCAGACTTGGGCTCGAGGTTGCAAAATGCCCTCCTGTCCGTGGAATCTGGATCTGAGGCGGAAATCCAGGGCATGATTAAAGATTTATGCTCTGCTTTGCTAGAAAGTGACGTCAACGTGAAACTTGTGGCCAAGTTGCGGGACAACATCCGCAAGAAGGTTGCAAGTGATATCAAAACAGAAAATGAGACTTCTCAAAACAAGCGCAAAAAGTTGCAGAAAATTGTTTTTGATGAGTTGTGTGGTTTGGTGGATTCGCATGAAGAGCCTCCCAAGCCTAAGAAGTTGAATCAGTCCAAATCAGGCAAGAATCCAAGGAAGGCTACAAAAGTACCTGAATCTCATGTCATAATGTTCGTCGGTTTACAGGGTGCTGGTAAGACTACTTCCTGTACCAAGTTGGCGGTATACTACAAAAAAAGAGGTTATAAAGTTGGTTTGGTTTGTGCAGACACATTCAGAGCAGGTGCATTCGATCAGTTGAAGCAAAACGCCACGAAATCTCATATCCCATTCTATGGTTCTTACAGCGATAGAGACCCCGTGAGTGTCGCTAGGTGCGGTGTAGAGAATTTCAAGAAGGAAAAGTTCGACATTATCATTGTTGACACGTCCGGTCGCCACAAACAGGAACAGTACCTTTTCGATGAAATGGTCCAAATCAGCAATGCTGTCAACCCTACTCAGACTATCATGGTCATGGATGCTCTGATTGGCCAGGCTGCGGAGGCCCAGGCCAAGGCGTTCAAGGAAAGCTCGAATTTTGGATCGATCATCTTGACGAAAATGGATGGCCATGCTAAGGGAGGTGGAGCCATCTCTGCAGTGGCCACCACGCAGACGCCTATTGCGTTCATTGGTACCGGAGAACATGTGGGTGACTTTGAAGTGTTCAAGCCATCTTCGTTCATCTCGAAGTTGCTTGGAATTGGTGACATTCAACTGTTGATTGAGCACGTGCAACTGTTAAACCTACAAGACGACGAGAACCACAAGAAAACGATGGAGCACATCAAGGAGGGTAAGTTCACCTTGCGCGACTTCCAGACGCAGATGAACAACTTCACAAAGATGGGACCGTTGACCAACATTGCCTCAATGATTCCTGGAATGTCTAATATCATGAGTCAGGTGGGTGAGGAAGAGGCCAGCAAGAAAATTAAAACAATGATTTACATTATGGACTCCATGACCTCCAAAGAGTTGGACAGCGACGGCCGTATCTTTGTTCAAGAACCGGAGCGCATTGTGCGTGTGGCGCGTGGTTCTGGCTGCACGGTTTTCGAAGTTGAATTGGTGTTGCAACAACAGAAAATGATGGCGTCTATGGCTGGTGTAGCAAAGAACATGAACGCGGGAGGAGCCGGCGTGCCTGGAGCCGGAGCTGGAGGCATGCAGCGCATGATGCAGCAGGCGCAGTCTAACCCCAACTTCATGCAACAGGCGATGAGTATGCTTGGTGGCGGCGGAGGAGCAGGTGGTGGAGGTGGAATGGGTGGCTTGGCCAACATGATGAATCCGCAGATGATGCAACAAGCGCAGAGAATGATGCAGCTGAATCCACAGATGATGCAACAGGCTCAGCAGATGATGCAGAACCCAGGCATGATGCAGAAGATGATGCAGCAATTTGGAGGCATGGGAGGAATGGGTACCTAGGAGCACGCGCCTTCTACGTGGTGAGTGTAGCCATTTGGAGATGTGTAAGAGGAAATCAAAGAACGAGGTGACTTAAGATGTAGGCGGAGAGAAATGTGTGCTTTTGTGGGGGGCGGGGTGCAAGATAACCTGGAAATCCGGCAAGCGCTCCATTGACAACCACGAAATGAGCAGCCGGTAGTAAAGAAGACAATGTAAGGTTTTCTCACCAATGGACAGTGACTGCCAAGGAGCGCTTCTTGCTGATATCCTCTGTAGATTGAGCCGATTATCAATGGGCCGAACCGTTGAAATTTCTCGCTCTCTTTGCTTCTCTCGAGAAACATTTCTACACGGAAAGCGGAAGAGCAGTACTTTTTTCAGAATACATTCCCCAAATTCCCGTCCTTCTCGGCCTGTACTCCGCAGTGATCTGTCCAGGAAATACGCATGCATAGTAGCACAATGCTATGCCAACGCAGCCATTGTTGTCAATAAAGACAGTCACAGAGACACAAAGTCATCAGAAACTGGGTCCTCCTTTAGCCTGGTAGAAATTGTAATCGTCTTGGTGCCGATGAGCAATTCGGCCTGCTTTCCCCACAAAATCCGGGGCAGCATAAGCCTTATAGACAGGCCAGCTGTCAGCCAAACCCCGAAAAGCAGTACACGCGTCGGATCGCTTCGCATTATGAGCCGAGCTTCACTCCCAAGAGAAATACGTGATCTCCGCTAACTCCGCACCTACATGTTAGCGCAGCCTGATGACATCCGCAGCCGAGGTGCCTACTGTGGAGTTGGAATGGAGTGCATACAGCTGACCCGGCCCGGAACACGAGAGTCGAGAAGCCAATAAAGCCAGCCGTGTCACATAGCAGAGCCATCCGTGATTTTTGTAGCTGAGGGCCTCCGGAACAATGATATTTTTTTTCCCCGAAATTCTCCTTTTGTCTCTACGATTCGCGCCGCCTATCTTCTCGGCTGATCATATATAGCCCTTTGTTCCGATACTGAGAAGCTCAGCGCTCGTTATCTTCAACTACTTCACCACAAACTTTTCTCCACGCTGTCCATGATACATTAATACACATAGAACAATAATTCACATAACACAAGCTGGTTCCACACAAATGCCTGATTCTCCAACCTCGGCCCCTTCGGACCCTCTCCCCACAACCGCCGGGCTGTCGGCCAACAGAGAGACTTCTCCTTCCACACCCAGAAAGCAAGATCGCCTGCTTGATTGGGGCAAGTTTCACGATTTTGTCATGAAGAAGTCTGCCACTTTCCTAGAAACTGTCCAGGCTGGCGATGTCGACTGGATCCTTTCTGACCCCAAGGTGGATCTGACTAAGACGCAACTCGGCAACACGGTGGCGTCCACGCCGACCAAAAAAGAAAGTCCAGCAAGTGCGTCTCTCACGACGCCACCCTCTCCACAGTTTGCGGTTTCTAATAGCAACCTGAACTCCGTCAGCAAAACCAAGCCGGCGCCCTCGAAGGTGAGCGACGATCAGGCCACCTCGCAGCCGGAATTCCACCCTCGCAGCTTGCCCATTGAAACACGGCGCCGGTCGTCGGTCTCTAGTATTGCATCAACCAATAGTCAGCTGAGCGCTGGCTCCGGATTTCTCCTGAAGATCAAGAGCAAGTTCCACCGCACCAATTCCCGGACTGACCCCACGCCTGTGCCTCCACTTCAAGAACCTCAGCCGCAGCTTTTCAAAAGTGATTTCTCGTTTGACAGTCATCCTAGTCGAGAGTTGACTACGTCTGCGCCTGTACCTGCGCCCCCAAATGAGTTGGAACCTGGCTCTGACCCGCACTTGGACGAGTGTATCCGGTTTTTTCAAAAAAAGCCCATGCGCCGGTCGCTGTCTCTTAGTCGGAGGGCGTCTGTTCCTCTGACTCAGCCGGTAAGTGCTCGTCCTAATTTGGAGCAGCAGACCCTGTCCAAATTCAACTTCTTGAAGCGAGTAAGCTCCGCTGGTTCCTCGGGCCCGCTGGAGCCGCCAGTACAGTTTGATGGCATTTCAAGTTTTTCAGAGGAGTCTACGCCGCAGGAGGTGCCCATACAGTTCCGCCACGCTAAGCCTCTCCGAAGAGTAGCATTTCACTCCCTGACGTTCTTGATCGATCCGCCGCAGCAAATACCTTCCCGCACCCCCCGCAAAGGTAACGTGGAGGTATTGTCCAACGGCGTGGTGAGAGTCAATCCATTGACCGAAGCTGACAAAGCTGCGATAGAGAAATCCATGCGAGGGCAAGGCGGAGGACTCGTGGTCGGTGGAACTGGTGCGCTTGGGCTCATTGAAAAAGGCTCCGACGAGGAAACTTCCGACGAAGAATCGAGTCCGGTTGAGGAGCCCAAGGAAAATAGGAATGGCCCGGACGACCCCGACACGGCAATCGATAAGCATGCCCAATCGTTTGCGATCGACAAGCCTATGGTGCATCACAAGCCCCGCGCTGGATACACAGTCCCTATCAAGAAAATGGCGCTCGACTTAATGTATACACGTTGCTGCCATCTTCGTGAAATCATGCCCATTCCGGCAATCGCCAAACAGATTCCGGTAGGGTCAATGGCGCCACTTCCCTTGCTTCAGTTGCGCAATCCGGAGCCTACTATGATCGAAATCCAGAGTTTTGCCGATTTCATCCGCATAGCGCCTATCCTTTGTATATCGCTTGATGGCGTGAAGTTGTCGTTCGAGCAGTTCAAGATTCTTCTCAGTGCCATGAGCGCAAAAAGGCAGCTTGAGAAACTCAGTTTGAGAAACACTCCCATTGATGCAGAAGGTTGGTCGCTTCTCTGCTGGTTTCTTTCGCGCAACAAGGTGCTTAAGAGGTTGGATGTGACCCAGTGCCCACCTCTTTTTGTTAATGTCATGAAAAAGCGGTCTAAATCTCAGAGCAAGAAGCCAGAAGAGGAGGTGCTAACTCGCATGGTCTGCAACAACGAAAATCGTTCTGACATGGACTGGTCATTGTTCACCGCGACACTTGTCGCTCGTGGAGGCATTGAGGAGCTCATATTGACTGGATGTTGCATAAACGATCTCGATGTATTCGAGAAATTGTTTTCTCGAGCAGTGGTATTAGACACCCACAAGTTGGGCTTGGCATACAACCAACTCACGCCACCGCAGCTCAAAATCATCTTCGAGACATGGGTTTTCAGTGGCAAGTGCAGAGGTTTGGATCTTGGCTATAATGACCTCTCGCTGTCCGCATTTTTGCAGCCTTTGCAGGAAATGAAACAGGGCGAGGATTTTAGCAATCGCCTTGCAAACTCCCAGATTGCTTTCCTCAGTTTGAATGCCACCAACCTACGTTTCAATGATTCTTTTAGCAGTGTGTTGGAATCAGTTTTGGTGAAATTCCCAAATCTCAAGTACCTTGATCTTTCCAACAACGCCAAGTTGTTCAAGCTGGTTAGCAAATCCTCAAAGTCTGAGGATGCGAGCGACAAGAGCGACTCTAAAGAGGACTTTATTTCATTTTTCAGCTCCAAACTCCCACTTTGCGATAGTCTTATTCGTTTGCAATTAGAGAATAACGGACTCAGCTCCAGCGACTTGATCACGCTCTTTGAATACTTGCCTTATTGCAAAAACTTGGCTTACTTGTCCATTGTGGGCAACGAACTTGATATTTATGCTGCTTCTGCTTTGAGTCACGCGCTTAAAAGCTCACGGAGTTTGATGGTAATCGACTTCGACTACGGTGACTTGCCTGAAGAATTCAAGGAACGTTTGGGCTTGTATACCATGAGAAACATGGAGCGGGTTCTCAATCAGAATTTGCATCACGCCGTTTCCGACGAAAAACTTAGCCCGACTGCTTCAGAACAGAGCAAGTCATCTGCATCTGAGATGTCGATAGCCGAGGAAATGAGCAACATCTTGCAACAAAAGGCAGAGGGCAAACTTGATGCAAAATCTCCGGAGCTCTTACGGCTCCTTGAAAAGGTTCATGCAAATCGCAAGAGGCTCAGAGCAGCCATTGCGGACTTATTTCATCTCCAATTCAAAGAGGAGCTTACTATTGAGGGCAAGGAGGCTTTGATCCGGCTCTTATTCATTGACTCTTCCTTGGAGCGTGGCATCAGACTCATAGACCCCGCCTTGGTAGACCAGCAAGAAGGCACTTCTTCGACCGAATTTATTAAGATGGGCTCGGCTGAGGATGAAAAGAGCAAATTCGGGGATATTGAAATGTCCCAGATATCAGCCGACGTTGGCCCAAGTCTCCTCAAGCCATTCAATTCTGGTTCGGTGCCAATCTCACGTACGCAATCGCTCACAAGTTTGAGCAACCACGACCGTGAGGAAGGCTCAGTTATGAAATTGCTGAAAATAAGCAAAGACGCGCCAGAAATTCTCGAGGGGCTTGATGTACATTCTGGTGAAGAAATTCGAAGAATGCTCCTAGACTCTAATCTCGCCGATATCAACGAGGTGGTCCATATAATGAGTGCTCTTAAAGCCAAAGGCGTGAGTATGAAGAATATCTTCAAAATCGGAAATGGCTCTAAAACAGAGGATAAGAAATGGGAAAGCGGCCTTTTCCAAGAACTCCGCAGCAAAATTCATGAGCTTCAGGCATCTACGTCTAAAGATGAGGAGATTTCAGAGAAAAATGAAGATATCAACGAGGATGTCAGTGACATCGACTCTGGCGTCCCGCTCAATTTGGATCAAAGAGAGGGCAGAGACCAGATACTGGAGGCCTACGACAGAATCCTCAGCAAGTTCAACTCCAACTCTTAATATGCATTCCCACCATTTACCATGTAGGGGCCACGCCCTTCTTGTTTTTCGACAACCGTCTCCAATTTTAAAAAGTCGCTATACTCGCGGATGTTGCGCTCAATAGTCGTCCTCCGAGTCTGGAGCGCGAGCCTCGTCGCTTTCTCCACCTTCATCGTCCACATTCACGCCTTGAGCTTCAGCCTCCTCGGCTAAATCTTCACACGCATCAATCCAGTCTGAATAAATGTCCACCGGCTGAGACAACGAGTTGATGGCGGTCTGAAAACTTTGGCCACAGATTTTACAGTGCAAGTCACCCATGCCATTCTTCTTGTCGAGAGTGCAGATGACAGATTTTTCGTGATTACAGAAAAGACATCTGAATGTGGTATCGAGCGTCTGCTTGATCTTTTTCTGCGGCTTGGCTGCCGTTTTTCTTTTGCCCATTGGTGGTCGACTCGTAGACCGCGTGAAAGTTGAGATGTACTATCCGGGTCGTGCGTTGCACATATTTGCGATGATTATCCAGTCACCATCAGGCGGGCTTTCTTCTTGAGACGAGCCTCAAGGCGCTGCTTTTCAAAAGCCATCTTCGCAGCACGTGATGATTGTAATGTAGGCAAGTCAACTGAGGTTTTGGGCGACGAGGTGGCGCTAGGCGTCTGCAGGCGAGAGTCCGAGTCAATGCTGACTCTAATTTTGCCGGAATACTTAGAGGAAAGCCGCTGACCAATTTCGAAGAGTTTAAGGTCATTGTTACGGTTCTCGTAAAGCAAATAGGCATCTTTGAATGCACGGTTGATCAAGTCCGGGTAGAGCGTGAGCTTCGAAGAGATTGGGTAGTGAAGAAGCAAAGACAACGCCTCTGAAAAGTCGCAAAGCATTAGCTCTGACTTGATCATCAACAACATTATGACAATAAAGAGCATTGTTATCTCTGGAACGCTATGCAGCGCCATGTTTCCGCCTTGGGCTGCAGCAAGGCGGTCCCACAACAAGCTGGCCAAGTCTCCCACCACCAATTCTCGCAGAAGGAGAAGTCGAAAGTAGCGAATAATCCAGAGTTGCAGCTCAAGACGAAGCTTTGTTTCCAAGTTATAATGCACGATCTGGTCAACCTTCATGAGAAGACCGTTGAAGTCCGAGATAGATTGCATGAGCACTTGTTCGCTCTGATAAAATTTCTCCACAACACCGCTGGATATTAGGAACTTGTTGAGCAATGTAAACAAGTCGTGTGAAAGATACCGCTTATCGTATATCGCGAGAATCTGCAAGTCGTCGCCAGAGAAGTCGTCCGTGTTACCAATATCAACCGACTCCTTGGCCATGTGCATGTATATCAATCCCAAAATCTCGTGAATGCCCTGCTTGTAGCCAACCTGGGGGTTGCATTTGGCCCAAACATACAAAATTGTGATGAGCTCTTTCTTGACCTCGTACGCCCTGTTGCTCCCATCGTGAAACATCGGCTCGCCAGGAAAAAGGCGCTGTACATCAAGAACTATCAGCTCAAGCAACTCCACATCATGATTTGACAGACCTGCTGCTTCCTTCTGTGCTAGGGGGTCGCTGACGTTGTTGATCCGGGTAAGCTTGTGTGGTTTCACTCCTGATCGTGGGTCTGAAGGCGCAAATTCCGAGTCGGCACTGAGTTCAAACCAAGGCACTCGCAAATCTGCAGAAGCACTGAGTTTGTGATACACGACACGCGAGCTGCGGAGTTGTACGTCCCAGTCCTGGATCCGAAGTGTGTCTGTTATGAGTGAGACCTTCCATAGAAGAAGCCTAGAGAAGTAATGCACGGACGGACTGTACTCGCCGGTTCTTGAGGCCTTTCTGAATACGTCCACGTTGCCTTTGTAGGCCTTTATAGTGAGTAGCACCTTCGAGATGGCCTCGTTGTCTTTCATTGTAGATGTATGGCGGATTTTGGAATATAGCGGGGTATACGAATATGTAGTTAGTAGAATGGTTGGATTCGTTTACCAACGTCTGACGGCGCAGTCTATGGAGGTGTCTAATTCTAGCGGGGCTTGGAGTTGAGCCTCAAAGTAGTAATGTGATGGGTGAGCGCGACGAACTTCGAAAAGCGGAATTCTAAATCGCTTGCTCTTCGGAAAAAGCGACATTCTGCTGATATTCTACTTTTCGAAGTTGAGATTAAAGAATTTTTATAAATGTCCCGCAATTGTCCCGGGAAGATCACCGGTCCGATCAATTTCACTCTTGCTGTTAGGCGCGGCTCCATGCTGAAAGAGTTCCACCTTTGAAGTTAAGCGAGTTGACGTCTTCACTAGAGAATTACCACACTGTCGAAGACGGATAGAATTAAGAAGATTCGTTTTCATAAACCTACGTTTGCGTCGTTGTAATTTGTATTTTGTATTTTACATCTGTCCGATTTTCTTCTTAGCATCCATTGAAAGGTTGCTGCTCAAGCAGCAAGCCGCTTCCTTCGTCTTCAAAAAATTGGATCCTCCAATCTCACATCAAACACCGCTGTGCTCTTTTGGCGAGCTGGTCCTATGCAGACAGAGAGCCACCGACCAGCAATTCCAACTGGAATCCGTTCCTCACTCCATAATCTGAGTCCGTTCCCAACCGACGGGCAAGATAGTAGCCGGCATCAAGCGATACCCACTCGTTGAAGTATCGAAGACCAAATCCCGAACTCAACGCCGAGCTGTCCTTAAGCAAATTATCGCCAACACAGCCAAGACTGGTGGTGGCATAGGCTCTCAACGGACGCTCTGCTCCTTTGAGAGGAACAGCACTGAACAAAGTAGCACCCGCTTTCCAATACTGAGAGCCACCCTCCTCGTTGAGCGAATTGCGAGCAAACCCTTTGAATGTTTTGAAGCCACCCAAGTAAAATCGGTCAGACACGTGCACAACATTCTGGTTGCCGAAGATAGCACCACCCTCCAGAGACAATTGTAATGTGAAAATGTTTCCCCACACAGATTTGTAGAGATCAAGGAATCCCTGTGCCTTTCCGAAAGAGTTCAGTGCGGTCGAGGGCCCTTGCTCCTGTTCGGAGGAGATCTCTCCCTTCAATGTTGCCTTGAAGCCATCAGTGGTGAACGCCAGAATTTTAGACACATCCAGGTATTCAACACTGCCGAGCAACAGCGATTTCAAGTAGTCTCCGCCAAACACCTTCACGGAGTCTGGCGCCGTGTCCTCCACAGCATATACCGAGCGCTTCGCAAGTCCAAATCCGTAATATACAGACAAAGTTCTGCTGACGTTCTGGTACTGTACTCCAATTTGTCCGCCGGTTGCACTAGTGTTGTTTTGTTGCCATACTTGGTTGTTGGCCTGGTAGTTGTATAAGTCAAGCGCAAACTTGAATGCTGGATTACGTAAGTTCAGAACAAGCCGAAGCGTCGACACTAAATGTTCCAGGGGCTTGTATGGGCGGTAGTCGACACCAATCTCAACATCCTCAGCGTTGTGGTTGAAGTTGTTGTTGGTGTAGCCCAAGCCCACGGCCAAGTTATCTTCGTTGTTGAAAGCAAGCGTAGCATTACCGCCGCTTTTTTCGTCAGAGACAAGGTCGAAAAGCACCTTAGTAACTATAGGTTTTCCTTTGTTGTAGGATTTGGCATTGGGCACAGGATGAACGTAGTCGACATGCAAGCTGGGCAGAATCTTCTTGAATACCTGTGTTCTGACCAAATTGCCGTAAACCTCATCAACACGGTTGATCAATTGGCCCACTGTGTAATCGCTTTCTTCAACCAATGGCGTCAAGAGTTTGGCAAAGAATTGGCGTGAAAAATTGTCGCCGCCGGTGACCTCAACTTTGCTAAGGAAAAGAGGCTGTGTTTTCTTGCTTTCAAGAGCATCCTGCTTCAAAAACTGGCTCTGGATGTCATTTTGCACCGTCATGGCAAGCTCAGTAGGTGATTGGTGCGTGGTGCAGGACGATTTGCGGTGGGAAAGTGGCTTCAGGTGCAAGCACATAGTAAAAATGAAAGCAAAGATGTTTGTATTATCGGTCTAAAGAGGGCTTAAGGTACTTTTGTAAACGTTTTCTTTTCGCCATATCTTGTTGCCTTCTAGTTCGTAGTTTTCACTCAAACCGCTACGCGCATGGAAATATCGTGAGGAATGTGAAGAGAAGGCATCAGCACGAATCTTTCACACCTCTGTAAAAATCGAAAATCTGGTTGAGGCGACACAAACTGAGATCATTGAGTTTTCTGGTAGTTTGCACTGCAACTGTAACGGAATTTGGTCTCGATCTATTCGCCCTTCAATTCACCCTTGGGAAGATGCACTCACAAGTACGCAAGAAAGAGGTTCAAGAGAACACAGATATGCTGAAATAGCAGACATGATTATGTTTTTGACAATTGTGGTTTTAAAACACGAAGTTTGCTGGCTTTACTACACCTGCTAGTGTAGCCACACTAAAGGGCCCTAGCCGTCAACATTTGGCTGCCTTCGTTCTCTACACTCTTCAAAAGTCTAGCAGTAAACACCTGAAAAGTTAATGCCTCTAGTTCTCTACAACGGCGCCCTCATATGCCAAGTCTAACAACTTCCAAGTGCATTCGACACCGTTGTCTTTGAAAATGCCAATTACCCTCTCCGCTATCTGCTCAAAATTCTCAGTAGCCAAGCACAATATTGTAGGCCCAGCTCCAGACAAGCAAATTCCACAGAGCCCAGGGTCCAGAACCGGCGTCACATCCTTCAACACCTTACTAAGTCCAGGAATAAGCTGCGCCCGGTACGGCTGGTGAATTTTGTCACGCATGCTTTGGTAGATCAACTTATGGTTGACCTCTGGGGTTGTCAATGCGGTAGTCAACACTGCCAAGCGTTGCAAGTTGAATACAATGTCTTCCTTGGAGTAGGACTGAGGAAGAACAGCACGAGCATCGTCTGTTTTCACCTCAAACTTTGGGATTATGGCCACACAGCGCACGCTTCGGTTCCACTTGTACTGTACGTACTGGGCAATCTCATTGGGCGGCGCCCGCCTCTCGTACTGGTCTAATGGTGTGGATGGTTTGGGGAGAATGTGGTCGAGAGGCACGGACTTCGCGGCAGTTTCTTCATCTGATAACTCATTAAGGTAAGAGCCAACAAATCCTCCAAGCATGGTTGCGGCAATGTTGTCGGGGTGTCTCTCTATTAGCAAGCAGTAGTCAAGCAATCTTTCTCTGGAAAAGCCGAGCTCCAAGATTTCGTTGGCAAGCATGACGCCTCCAACAATAGCTGCTCCCAGAGATCCAAGGCCCCTGCCCAAAGGAATGGGATTTTTGACGTGAATCTGTGTTCCGGCTGGGAAGTTGTTTTCACCATTGCATCTCATCACGTACAACGCCGTCTGGGTGATGAGGTTTTTCTCAGATGCAAGCGGCACACCCTCGGCGCCATCTCCTTCGTAGGAGAGTTTCGCATGGTGTTTGTCGGCGGAGGTGTCGACAGATGGATCTACCGTAGCTGAGATTTCAAGGTAAAGGTTGAGCCCGATGCCCAAAACATCAAAACCGGGGCCTATATTTGCACTGGAGGCCGGAACCTTGAGCTTAAACGAGAGCATGGAGCGAGAAAGGCAGTTTCGGCGGGGACGCTGGCGCTTGCAAAGAACGATACCTGGCACTAACTGTGAATTTCGCAGTGACTCAACATGCCGGTACCGGCGAAGCGAGAGCAAAGCGAGAGTACGTGGAAAAAAGGGCAAGAATTCAATTTTTTTTTGTATTTCGCCATCAACATTGAAGATCTACCACACTTGTGATTTTTGGGTAGATCTACGTATGTTGAGGTGTGCTGGGTGTCGAAGACACGAGTTCCATTGTGGCTCCGGTGTAGAACACGTAGCGGAGATAGAAAGACAAAATGGTACAAGACGGGAGCTGATGTTTATATACCTTGGGGCATCTTGTCCTCTTTTGCTGATTGGGAAAGATCATTCCGTTTGTTCAAAAGCACCACGACCTCAAGAGACCTATAACGCCTTCTACATAGAGCCTGCTGGCCACGGCCGTGCTTTCACATCCAGGAGTTTTTCCGTCTCTATCTCTACGTCGTCCAACCAGAAAAACACCCTCTGTATTCTTTGTCTTTTCTAGTACACACATGTGTCACGCTTCTCCCACTTGATCTCGGCAGGCTCCATGGGCAATGTCACCATGGACTGGTAGTCCGCCTCAGGGAGCTTGTGTCCTTTCTCGTAACTCCACTTCACATTATAAACGAAAGTGCTCAAAATAGTACCCAACTGGACGTACGCAAACTGCTCGCCAATGCAACGATGTCTGCCACCTCCAAAGGGCAAGTAGGGGGACGAAACACCCTTGGTAACCTTACCAAACCCGTAGTCCACTGAGTCTTCCTTCGCGGCAGGTTCCTCAACAACGTCCCATCTTTTGGGGTCAAACTCGGCGGCATTGGGAAACCATTCCTCCGAAGTGTGGGCGTACCCGGGCGACACCAACACGTGGTGACCCTTGGGAACAACGTAGCTGGTGTTTGGCACCACCAACGGGTTCTTGACTTTTCTGAAGATGGAGTGCAATGGCATGTGGAGACGCAAAGTCTCTTTGATGACGTTGTTGACGAGCGGCATCTCCTGCAAGTCGTCGTACAGCAAGTCTCTCAAGGTGCCGTTTTTGCTGCCCAACACCCGGAGAACCTCGGCGTACAACTCCTCCTGGATCTCTGGCTTCTCCGCCAAATGGAGCAAAAACCACGCCGACGTGGACGCCGACGTATGCTGGCCACCCATCAACACACCAATGAGCAAGTTGGCAATCTCTTGGTCCGTCATGTTGATACCGTCTTTATAGGTCGAGGTCGTCATGAGCGTGTCAATCAAGTCTCTGCCGGGGACAATGTCGCCCGACTTGCGGCGATCGTTGATGAGCGACATGTAGGTGGATGCGATTTTCTGCTGGGCAGCATCTCGTCTCCAGTAAAATGGCAAGGGCAAGTTGGGGAACACGAAGTTGATGGGCGTGAATCCCTTGTCGAGGTCGGAGTAGAGCTGGGCAAACGACGTGTCGAAACGGGCTCTCATGTCGTCTCCCATCAACGACTTAGACGCCGTCAAAATCGTCATTTCGGGCTGGCACACCATCACGTTGGCAATGCCGCCGTCGCGCTCTTCCATGCGGAATTCGGAGGAATTCTTGAAGTAGTCCAACACCTCCTCCTGGATTCTGGGCACGTATTTCTTGAACGAGTCCTTGGTCAACGCAGTCTTGACAAACTTCTTTTGGTCCATCAAGCGGTGGTTGGGGCAGTCGTAAATGACGCCCTTTCCGAACACAGGCGTCGTCAAATGCGCGTAGGCATCCTCGGCGCTCACGTCGGCAAGCTTGGAATTGAGCACAAACTCGTGGCCCTTGGGTCCCAAGTACACGGTCATTACACGGCCCAACAACACGAACGCAAACACGTCGCCGTGTTTCTGGCGACACTGCTCGAAAAACTCGTAGGGCTGCATGCCGTAGGGAACAGCCAGCCCGAGCCAGGGCACCCAGTGAAACACAAGCGGAACTCGATCTTTCCTAAACGAGATAAGAAACTGCCACGCCAAGTTGTAGATGATAGGCGCAAGCACCACCACGGCAACTTTGGCGGGGAGCGAGAGTGCAAGAAAGTGGTCACCGGCCAACTGGAGGTACTCAGAGATGGCCATGGTGCACAAGTTGGAGAGTTGGAAGACGCGGCGATGGGACCATATATATTTTATTCTATACGAGGCGCGGTCACGTGACAATGAGACGAGCAAACGAGATGGTTCGAGGGCTGGGCGGCTGGCGGGCGGGATGAGGTTGATTTTAATTCTCCTTTCAAATAAGCAGACTTGGAACTGGCAGTGTTTTAGTCCGTGTTTTTCGCTGTCACTTTTGTCGTGCTTATTTGCTGCCTTCTGAGTGGTGGAACATCTGACGCAGCGGTCCTATACGAGAGCGAGACAGTGAAATTGAACAAGGTCTAAAGCTTAAAAAAGTTGAAAATGTTGCCAAAATCTGACACGCCGCCGAATTTCTAGATTGACATTGCTGTTATTTTTTTATGTACTCTCAGGGCCGGATCAACTACTTCCGGATTCGTGCTATTTCATGGCTTCCATGCCGCCGCTCCTCTCCATTCTCATCCCAGGTGGCTGTGTTTATGGGTCTAGTCTATCGCGATTGCGGCCATTATGCAATCCACGGGTGGCCTGAGCTATACGGGGCGCCGAATCGCGAAGCGGCATCGTCTAAACTCGAATGATGCCGTGCCTGCATTGCCTCTGATTAATTGGGAAAAACGCTTGACATTTTGCATCGAGAACGGTGGAAACGACAACTTTGGAAATATACCAGCTTTTGCTGGTCCAGGAGTTTTGCTCCTTTGCTCTGGTCAAAACGACTGCCCTCGGGTTAATTGAGCACAAGGCTGCGAACGGAGTAGCAGGAGAAAAGGATGAAAGGATAGCAAATCGAACACTTGGAATCGCCCCAGTGAAGCTGAAAAGCGAGACTGCCCACCGAGGGAGGCTATCCAAGAAGCGAGATTATCAAAGAAGCGAGACTTTCTGAAGAATCACGCAATCAGGCAGAGGCTTGAGTAAGTGCGCATTCACTACTCACCATGGGCGAAAAGCGCCGTCAGCAGTAGACAATTTCCCGCTCGTTAAGTAAGTATCACTCTCCTTGGCCAACGGCTCCTGGATTATGTAATGGCAAGCAGCTTGAACTGCGCAGCCCATGAGTGGGCTTCTTTTCACGCAGCTCAGTGCAGCTATTCGTGCCTGATTGGCGTTCTATTCTCTGGAATTGTCCTGGGCGTGAAATTAGATATGTTTTGCCCGCTGGGTAACGCCCGAGTCCTATACTTTCAGCGGTGCTACCTCCACGATACGCCATTTGCTCATAAGCTCTGCAGAGGCAGCCGAGTGTCGATGTCGTTGACAATCAACCCCATGACCCGCGCACGTTCCGCCAAGTTCACATATTCGCTTTTCAATGCTGCGTTCTTGCGCTCCAAAAACTTGATGTACTCCACGGATTTGGCAAGAATCGTGCCCTTGTTGAGCTTGCGCGCAGGCTCCAAGCCCTCTAAATTCTCCTGCTGATACGAAACGTCGTCGTCGCCGTATTCGTCTTCCTCGTCCTCCGACACTTTGCGTCTTCGAGTCGCAACCCGGAGCGTCGGAACCGATTGCTGCAACGCGGTGAACTTGTCGTTGATCTTGTTGCGGTACCGCTGCTCAATAACGTTGTGTGCCAGCTTGGGCTTTCCCGTAGTTCTTGAGTAATGTTCGGCGTCGTCGTCATCGTCCCACTCGGGATTAGTCGCTATCGATGTCCGCGAGGTGCGCGCAGACCGGGCAAGTGGAGCAAACGCCGAAGGATCCGAGTGGAAGTTGTTGTGCGGAGTTGCCAGGGTGTCGTAATTGTTCGGCGCCATTGCCGAATCGAGAGGCGACACGAACAGGTCCGGATACTGCGGATAGCTTCCCTGGCGGTCGTAGCTCTGAAACGAGAACATGTTCAGGCGATTGTCTATGCGGGGATCCGACCCAGAAATACTGTGCCCGTTTTCAACGCTGCCAGGGTCGGAAAGCCGTGGGTAGGCGAGATCAAGTAAATCCATATCTCGATTGTTGATGCTCTGGCCGCTCATTCAATGGAAAAACTATTTGGAGACAAGGGTGTGGGAAATGAGCAACTTCGGTGAAGGGCACTTTTTTTTATTCTTTCGAATTTCTCTTGCTCCTGAGCGTACGTGCTCGTGCTTTGCTGGTCCTTTTGTTTGGGATGTTCAAAGGTCTCGAACCAAGGTGGGGGGGTGGACCTTAAACCGGGGTTGTGCGGCTGATGATGAGTTGGCTAAAATGTGGTGGTGTGATTCTCGGAAGCAATCAACAATACCGTAGTAGTTTGCGGAGAAAAATTGCGTGCTCGAACAAAGCAGAAGTGGCCTCTTTTTAGTCTGCGTGATGTGAAAGAAGATCCGCCATATTTAGCTAGCAAGTAGGCCCGCTTAAGCAGTCGCGTCAAATCACTCCACGGATCGTACGATGCAGCAGTCACGTGACAACATGCAGGGCGGCTAACAACCACGCCCTCCATCGCATTCTGCACAGAGACTATTCTATCTCGCTTGCACACAGGCGTTCGCTTCCCCACCACAGTTCCATCTAGTTGGCCATGTCGGATCTCCACGATCTCTGCCGGTTCCCAGAGCGCCCAATCACGCAGAAATACACCGAGAGTCTAAAATTCTATCTATCCTCGGGAATTCCCGCCACCTACACCATCGAGGAGGCCTACAACTATACCCACGGAATAGAGGAAGAACCTGCTTCCACCACCACGCCGTTGCACATTATCGCCACCCATGTTCCCGAAAACGCTGCCGCAGAAGAAGTTGCCATTGTCCAGGAAATGGTTGCTACTTTGCTCGAGTACGGCGCAGGATGGAGTCTCACCGACGTGAACAATGACACCCCGGGCTGCATACTTATTAAGCGCGGAATGAAGGACAGTGGACTCTTTGACCAAGTGGTAGATGCAGGAGTTCGGGCCGAGTTGTTGTTGCGCAAGGTGAGCGAGTTTGATATGGAGGTGATAAGCGACGATGAGGTGGAACATCCACAGGATGGCGGCGCTGATAGAGAGGGAGCTGGCGACGATTTGCAGCCAGAATGCGAGGAGACAGTCTCTGAACTGCAGAGGGTGCTGGAAAGAGTAGATGCTGCGGAAATCGTGGAGCACGAAATTGCGGGCAACGAAACCAAGAACGTGCAGACATTACCCGAAAAAGAAAGCAAAATTCCCCTGCAACCACCGCAAAATCAGGAACACACACCCGCTGCAGACACTGCCGACACTGCCGACAACCAGCAGGCCTATCTTGCTGCCGCCCTAGAATACAAGGATGGTGCACTTGTGACCAAAGAAAACCAGGACGGCGTCATGATGGAGTGGGAAACTGACCTCATGCGACTTGGATGTGAGTCGCTCTTCAAAACGGCCCAGAACGGCGAAGCCCACGTGCTCAACATTGGATTTGGCATGGGGATCATCGACTCCATGATCCAGGCCCGAAACCCCGCCAAGCACTACATCTGCGAAGCCCATCCGGATGTGCTAGCCAACATGAGAAAGAACGGGTGGTTTGAAAAGCCAAACGTCGTTGTTCTTGAAGGCAGGTGGCAGGACAACCTCGACGATCTTTTGAGCAGCGGCGAGGTGTACTTTGATGGAATCTACTACGACACGTTTTCCGAGACATACGAGGATATGCTTGAGCTTTTCAACTACGTTGTTGGTCTTCTCAAGCCCACGGGAGTTTTCTCGTTTTTCAATGGCCTTGGCGCCGACCGCCAAGTCATCTACGAGGTGTATCGGAAACTTGTGGAAATCGACTTGGCCACCTACGGACTCAGCTGTGACTACACCGATGTTGCTGTTCCTGAGGAAACAATGAAAAAGGGCGACAACAGTGTGTGGGACGGAGTGCGGCGCTCGTACTGGAATTGCCCCACTTTCTACCACCCCGAGGCGAAGTTCATGGACATCTAGGCTGGAAATGTGCGGCTGGGAATGGAAGCCAGAAGCTGAAGGCACCCGAGGGTGGCGAACTAGAATGCCAGAAATGCTGTTTTCTGGAAATGACGATAGCTGAATGGCGTTGGCTGGAATGCCAGGCTCCGCGACCCTGGAAACTGGATGGGCCGGATTCCGCTTGACTTGCTTCGGAACGTTTTTGAAGGATCTACCGGACCGGTAAGCGGCGGTGGTTGAAGGCGCTTCTTGTCCACTGCAGAAGATTGCAAGCGATTGTCTTTGTTGGCGATGCAGGGTGCGGCAGCACTTCATGCTGCTCTTGTTGGGACCAATGGCTTATTGAGGCGATGAGCCCATTGTTTTCAGCTTTAACATTGGAAACTGAGAAACTCGGTATGCATAGTAAGGCAACGGTGATGTAATCAGTGGGCATTAGCTCTTGATCTTGGTAGGCGCTCTGTGGAGGTTGGTGGTATCCAAGACTTACCTGGCAATACAGGAAAATCACTCCAGAAAACCTAAACTGGGTTTTGAGCCTGGCAGAAAGCTTTATGGCCTCGGTGGATTCTGGGTTTTCCATCGCACTTCACGCAGCTGCAGTGGAGCCACCAGCCCGCTCACTGGCACAACTGCAGTTGAATTTGGGGATTTGGGCCTTGTTTTTTGGGATGCCGTCTTCCCTGAGGTGTCTCTTTTCGCCCTGTTTTCCTGAGTCTTGCATTGCCATCTCAGACCCACCAGTATCAGCGACTACGCCAGCTTCAGGTCGCTGAAACTGCTTGTTTTCTTATGCAAACCATCTGAAATTTCCCCCGGCAGCCTTTTTCCTATTTCACTCAGCTTGCCTCCTCGCCCACTCTTTTCTTTGCAATCTTTGTCCACTCCACCTCCTGCATCTGCACCAACTCATCCATGCTTTCGGCCAGAGTGTTCCGCCGCCACCTCAGCGGCCAAGCTGCGCCAGGAAAACTGCCGATCCGCTTAACCACACTAAGTAATGGTGTACGGGTGGCCACCGACGAGACCCCCGGCCATTTCAGTGCTCTCGGGGCTTTCATCGACACCGGTTCTCGCTACGAATCGGCCGCCACCCTGGGCCTTTCTCATCTCATAGACCGCCTGGCGTGGAAATCAACCACAAACAGATCCGGCATCCAGATGATGCAAGACCTTGCCCGATTGGGCGGAAACTACATGTGCGGCAGCCAGCGAGAACTGATGCTCTACCAAGCGTCGGTGTTCAACAAAGACGTTGACAAGATGTTTTCTTGCATAGCCGAAACGATCCGTGAACCCCGCATCACCGATGCGGAGGTTGAAGAGGCCAAGGACACCGTCGTCTACGAACTCAGCGAACTTGTACATAAGCATGAGCAGTTTCTTCCCGAGGTGCTCCACGAGGCGGCGTATCCAGCCAACACGCTCGGAATGCCTCTTTTCGGCACCATGGAGCTGCTCGAAAACCACCAAACCCGAGACGTGCGCAACTTCCACCGCACCCACTACACCCCAGAAAACACCGTGCTTGCGTTTGTCGGCGTGGGCCACGATTCCGCCGTGAAAATGGCGGAGGCGCAACTCGGCGACTGGGTAGCAGCGGCCGGCTCACGTGGACCCAAGGAGAAGTCGCAATACGTGGGAGGTGAAGTGTGTCTTCCCTACAAAGAGCCTCGGTTCGCCAATCTTCCGCGGCTCGTGCACATGCAGCTCGGGTTTGAGACTGCGGGTCTCCTCAGCGACGACCTTTATGCGCTAGCAACGCTTCAGAAACTCCTAGGTGGTGGGTCGTCGTTTTCTGCCGGCGGCCCAGGAAAGGGCATGTTTCTGCGTCTTTTCCGGGTTCTCAACCAGTATCCATTTGTGGAAAATTGCATGTGTTTCAATCACGCCTATACGGATCTGGGCCTATTTGGAATCACCATTTCGTGCTACGTAGACCATGCTGAGTACATGGCTCAGGTGGCGGGCCACGAGCTCGCCAAGATTCTAGAAACTGATGTATCTAAGGGTGCAATCACCAAGCAGGAGTTGCGCCGGGCCAAGAATCAGCTCACCTCGTCGTTGCTTATGAATGTCGAATCTAAGCTCGCTGCGTTGGAAGATATTGGTCGCCAGGTGCAGTGTCAGGGTAAAGTGACGTCTGTGGATGAAATGGTACAGAAAATCGAAAATTTGACCATTGAGGATGTGCAGACGGTGGCCCGCAAGGTTCTTCTCGGCAATGGCAACGGCCAGCAGCTGGCCCAGCCTACAGTGATTATGCAGGGCGACAGGGCCCAATTTGGCGACGTGGAGTTTGTATTACGATACTTTGGCTTGGGCAAGTGGTCCACCCCTGAGCCCAAGGAGCCCCGCGACTTCTCAAAGAAGTCGTCCCGCTTGGGAGGGTGGTTCTCATGAGACAAAAGTCCCCAATTACAACAAGCCCCTTACACTTGACTTGTGTCAGAATTTTCGAATTTGAGCCTCTCGCATAAAATATTCAAGCATATTTTAGCGAGCAAGTTGATCTCCGCAAGCTTTTCTTTGTCGGTTGATTCAAGGTTTGCTGACTTGCAGACTTGAAGCTCTGAGAGACATCCCGAAAGTTCATTTTGCATGCTTTCAGTACTTATCATTCGCATTGTTGAAAGATTCACTACTAGCATCTGGAGCTTCTCGTGAAGGGCCTGAATATTATTTGAAGTAACATCTGATATCATAAAAGCTATACGTATATTTAGGTACGTGTCAGTACACCTTTGTCCGACCTGCGCGAAACTGCACTTTGATTCACCTTTGCAATATGCAGGTGTGGTATCTACTCCGCTTATTCCCTGGCGCTTGCTCTCGCCCTCCCACCGTAGTGCGCGCATCAATAGATTCAATCCCTGTTGCTTTATATTGTGCGATTCTCTTGCTCTACAACATGGTATTGGATCGATTGAAAAACAAAATCACGGCAAGGAGTGAAAGCTCAGACGCTCTGCTCCCTGAGGGGAATGTGGATGAGATTGGATCAGAGAATCAATCAATCCTCATGGGAATCATATCCCAGTTGCGCCCAGGCTGTGACTTGACTAGAATCACGTTGCCAACTTTCATATTGGAAAAAAAGTCGATGTTGGAGCGAATTACGAATGCTTTTCTTACCCCTGATATTGTCTTAGAAGCGACAGAGACGCAAGATGAAGTTCAAAGATTTCTTTTAATTGTCAAATGGTACTTATCTTCGTGGCATATTGCACCCAAAGCCGTTAAGAAGCCACTCAATCCAGTGTTAGGGGAAGTTTATAGTTGTTACTGGCCTCAATTGCCGGACGGTTCGACTGCCTACTACTTGTCAGAGCAGACATCGCATCATCCCCCTGAACTGTCTTACTTTTACTTGATTCCGGAGAGAAAAGTTCGGGCCGATGGAGTTGTCATCCCTAGGTCGAAATTTTTGGGGAATTCCTCAGCCGCGATGATGGAAGGAATTGCGAGAGTGACTTTAGGTGAGTTTGACGAAGAGTACACATTGACACAGCCTAACATATACTGCAGGGGTATCTTGTTTGGGAAACTCAAGTATGAGCTCGGTGACCACATGATAGTCCGCTGCCCAAAAAACAATTTAGAAGCCGATATTGAGTTCAAAACGAAGGGCTTCATAAGCGGGGCATACGACACTATTGAAGGTAAGGTCAGAGACACTAAAACTTCAAAAGTCATATACACCATTTCCGGGAAATGGAATGGTGTCATGGAAATTGAAGACGCCAAAGGCAATCGTCTGGTTCTCTACGACACTTCAGTATCACGTTTGGTGGAGCCAAACGTCAAACCGTTAGAATCCCAATTGCCGCATGAATCTAGAAACTTATGGCAGAAGACTCTCGCTGCCTTGGAGGCGCAAGATCATAAGACTGCAACAGACGAAAAGTTTAAAGTTGAGGAAGACCAACGATTGAAGGCAAAGGAAAGAACCGAGAAAGGGATCTCTCACGAGCCGGCTTTTTTCCATGAAGACTCTTCGGAGAACTTGCCATTCGTGATCAACGCAAACATTGACGTCCTAAATGATTCTCCGGAGGAAATGGTGAGAAAATTGCTAGAGGTGTATGATATTGTGCCCTCCACGAGCTAATAGGTTTGAATGCTATGAACGTACTTGAACAATATCCTGCATATTATTAGACATTTCTCTCGGTCTCGGTGGCTCCTAGTCGTAAAAAGAGACCAAGAAATGGAATCACCAGATATATCACTCCTCACCAAAATCAATGATCCCAATCTTGACATATTCACGTGCATTGATCACCTACGCCGATATTCGGGAGATATTGGCCTCCTGTACTTGATATGTCAGAGGCTCAAGAAGTTCAAATATGATGAAGTCGAGTTCTTAATTCCGCAGTTATTGCAAATTCTCATCTCATTTGAGACGGAATCAATGGCTCTTGAAAGGCTTATCTTGGACTTCTCTGAGAGACAGCCTCACTTCAGCTTGATAGTCTTCTGGAATCTCCAAGCATACTTGTTCGAATTGAGGGACAATCCAAATTCATACTCCTTTCAGGTTGTCAGAGGAGTGATTAACAAGCTTCAAGAACTTCTTTTCAATCCCAGGACCCCAAGGTTTGACCTAGAATTCAGAGAAAACATACACCCAGCTATGGTTATGGCGGGGGCAGTTTTGGGATCTATTGCCATGCCCTCCATTAAAGACTATATTTCTGAAAGTATCATTGGTCAAGGAGGACAGCAAAAATCACTTGTGTTTAAGTTGGCGAACTACCAGAAAATGCTTACGAAGAATCTTACGTTAAAAAATAAGACTATTGCATCGGAGTCGCGTGTCACGCAATCGGAGGATGAAGGGCCCCGATCAATGAAAAGAAACGATCAAAACCCAGGCCGCCACTCGGAATCTTCTGCTCGCTCTACTCATGCCCGAAGTTCAAGAATGTCTGACGATTCTGAGATGTACACCAGCGAGGAAGAAGAGATATTGGCAGGCAAGGATATCAGAAGAAGGACTTCAGTTTCATATCGCGAGAGCCGCCACCTGGAGAATTTTGAACTCCTAAGAGGAATCGAAGACAACTTAAATGTGGAGAAGTTGATCAATAGCAAGCAAAGACCGAGCAGCATCAAACACAACATTTCTCGGCTGATGCCAAATCTTAATGAGAATATTGCCGAATCAAAAAGACTCTTTTTGGATGTTGATGATGTTACTCAAACAGGAGTTCATCCTCGTGAAATTCCTGAGCGTGCGCTAGCATCGAAAGCAGAGGTCGACCCAGAGAGGCTACTTAAAGTCAACTACTCAAGGAATGTGACAGAGTTTACACTTGCCTTGCAAAACATTTCTTTGAGACTTTCACAACTTCCGAAAGAGGCCCGACTTTCGGCTTTGAGAGCCGAGCTTTCCATTATAAATGAGACGATGTTGCCTTCGGAACTCGATATTCCGCAATTGCTTCCAATAACTAGTTCTAGAAAGAAGTTTCACAAGATCTTGAGGTTGAGTGTGAATGAGGCATGTGTTTTGAATTCTGCAGAAAGAGTTCCCTTTCTTCTTCTAGTGGAGTTCTTGAGTGATGAGATTGATTTCAATCCAAATTGTCCTGCAAATGATGCTATTTTAAGAGGCGTAAATTTAAAGAAATCAATGCAAGCTGGCACATTGGTACAAAACGGCGGCAGGGACGACTCGCCAATCAACATCGACACCCAGCAGCTTGAGACTGATCTTAGCGACTTGAAGTTGCCGAAAGAACTTCCATCATCACATGATATAGCCTCATTACGTGCACATAGAGGCCCTAACAGGATACTGAGCGGGACAGGCTCGCGCGCCGAGAATGGAGCCAAGGCCAAGGCTGACCAAATGAGAATAGCTGCACTAATGCTTCAGCAATTGGAGAGCTCTGGCCAGGCGTCTTCGGAGCATTCCTCAATTATTAAAGACAAAATCATTCTGTCTATGATTGAGATCCAGGACCAGTTTGACCACACAACATTCGAAGTATTCAAGGGTGACGCTAATAATGAGCTCAACGCCGGGGATCGTAAACTCGAGAACGACTTCAAGTTAGCCGAGGACTGGAAAGCAAAGAAACAAAGAGTGAAAAATTCGAGCATATATGGGCATTTGCCGAACTGGGATTTGTGCTCAGTTATCGCGAAGAATGGTAATGATTTACCTCAAGAAGCTTTTGCATGCCAACTCATAGCCGTCATATCCAATGTCTGGTCTGTTAACAATGTTGCTTTCTGGACTAAGCGTATGCGAATCGTAATCACCAGTTCGAACACAGGATTGGTTGAGACTATCACCAATGCTATTTCGATTCATTCAATCAAGAAATCACTCGCCGAACTTGCAGCTGCTGCGGGAGAAAATCTTAAGGGAAGAGATTTTACGATCAAAGATTACTTCATTAAAATTTTCGGAGATCCAGCCTCAACTGCATTTACGAGAGCTCGGGACAATTTTGCTAAAAGTCTAGCTTCTTACTCCATAATTTGCTATGTCCTTCAGATTAAAGATCGGCATAATGGAAATATCATGTTAGATAACGAGGGTCACATTATCCACATTGATTTTGGATTTCTACTTTCAAACTCACCTGGAAGCATGGGATTTGAGGCCGCCCCATTCAAACTCACTTCTGAGTATGTCGAACTCATGGGCGGACAAGACGGGGCTTGTTTCAAGAGCTTCAAGGATCTCTGTTGTCAGTGCTTTCTCGCTTTGCGAGCGGAGAGCGATCTGATTATCAATTTGGTGGAGATCATGCAAAAAGACTCCGCATTGCCATGCTTCAAAAACGGCGAGAATACGAGTGTGTTTTTGAGGCAGAGGCTTCAACTAAATCTCACCGACAAAGAAGCAGGAGATTTTGTTGAAAATTTCCTAATTGGTAAAAGTTTGGGGAGCATGTCCACACGTTTGTACGATCAGTTTCAGTTCGCTACACAGGGTATCTACTATTGAATGCAACCTGCAGGTAATATGTAGATCTTGGATACCACTTCGCCAACCCAAATCTAGCCTGCACTGTTGAAATTTAATTTTTCTCTTGCTCTACCTCTTGCGTGATACCTTAATAAGGCGATCAACAGGTTCGATGGGTTCTCATCAGTCTAAAAGAAAATTCGACACTATTTTGCAGCTAGATTTCCTTCCCTCGCTACCTGACCCATCTCCAAGATTGCTTGACTTAATAGAAAAAAGCAATTCAAATACAACGAAGCTGGCCTTCAAAAGTGCAAAGCTCAAACTGATGAAGAAAAGAAAAATGAATGGCTTCATGGCGTTTAGGTCATACTATTCGAGCTTGTTGAGGAGCTTAGACTGCCAACGGGAGTTGCTGAGCACGCTCGCGACTCTTTGGAAAGAGGAATACGGGAAGAATGTGTGGAGATTTTATGCGGTTCAGTATAACGAGCATGGAGGCGAGGAAGCGTTTTCAACCTGGCTAAATCGAAGATTGAAGGGTGGAAGGATCACAAGAGCACCCACGCTAGTGCACAAAAAATACGAAGGGTTGTTGTACGAAAATGTCGAAGATGTCTTTATTGAAAAAGAGAGCCTGAATTAATCTATGCAGTTGCAGAGGAACTAATGCTCTTGGGTCTCTTAAGCTGACCATTATTGTCTGCTCGCCTGCGCTTCTTCGACGACTTTACTGGCCGTTTTTCTCCTTCGATATAGACATCGGAAGGTAAATCATAAACCTTGACGTTTTTAATCTGGATAAAGTTTGCCTTCTCGTCGAACGTCTGCCAACCTTTACATATGTTATAAAAGTCTGAACATGGGTTCTGGATGTCCAATTTACGAGACCCCCCAAATTCTGATTTAGCAACGCTCAAGCCAAGGCCGATAAAGAGTTTCGTCAAATGCAAGGTTGTTTCTTTGTTTTTATCCTCTCCATTGAGACCCTCAGGATTTTCGCCTGGGTTTTCTTTGCTAGGCTTTGCTAGGCTCAGAAGCATCTCCTCTCCCTGAAGAGTGCCATAGGCGTTCATTACATCAGCCGCAACATGCTCTCCTAGGATATATGAATCAGAGAACAGCTCGACAAATGGGTGTGCGATGTCGATTCCTTCGGAATTTTCGAGCTTTTGAATCAAGAGACGGAGTTTACTCTCAATCATGCCGCTCCATTTATGATGATCTTCGTCGGATCCCAAAGTGCCAGCCACCACACAGAGGTAAAACTTGTAATCGCTAAAGAAGGTGTGACGTTGAAAGAGATCCCCCCACAGCTTCTCTCCCAGACGAACACCTGCCATTATCTCGATTCCCCTCAGCAATTCTTTGAGAACTACCCTTTGGGTAGAGGACGTAATATTATGTGTAGAGCACATGGAGGGATACGCCGGTGTTATGACTGGCATTCTATGCAAGCGGTCGTTCGGATAGAGTCTTGGATTCCAAACTCTCACTTGAAGCGGGCCGTCCTCAATTGGTTTGAGGAGGACAGGTTCGGGCCAATTCCACTTGGAGTAAATGTTGAAGAACTTTTCGACAATGGTGCTTCCGACAGCGTTAGGGTATAGTTGGCAAATTCGGGCCACCAACATAGCCCAAGCTACACCACCAGGAAAGCCGTATATGTTTCCATACACAGCTCTATTCTGAGCCCACATCTTGATACATCTCAATGCATGTTTAAACACTGTAGGCTTAGGAACTAACTGTAAAATTTCGTCAGTCACTCGAGTTCCGTTGAGAGAGCGCAAATCCTTTTCATCAATATTTTTTAGAAGGTTTTTGTCTTCCAAGGTCATATCAAGGGGAACCCTGGGAACATTAAGTTTTGCATAGATCAAATCGATCGAGATCCCGTCAAATTCAATCTTAATGATCGGCACGAAAGCATCGGGTACAGAAGTTATCTCCTGCAATTCGGGGCGCTTTCGAATAATCAGCTCAAATACCGTAAAAAAATCTTCTCTCGCTACGTGCTTCGGAACAACGACTAGTGTATCAATATCGGAACCTGGACCGTAGACCCCAAGTCGATAAGAACCATAGGTGAAGATTTTCCCTCCCGCATCCTTTGCCATGCCGTCGCTCATATTTCTCTTCTTGGAAACAGTGTACACAAATTCCTGGACCATCTTTTGAAATAACGAGAGAACCTCCACTCTTTTGCGAGTGGCCTGCTCGGCCTCGAACAGCCCACGGCTTTTAAGCTCAGCTATAAGGCTATCATTGAGCTTAATGTCCTCAGCCGTGGCATTTGCAAGTGTAATGGGACCTGTAACGCCTAACGTTTTCGAGCTCATTTAGGGAAGGAGTTGGCACAATGAGATTTGGCCGCATTCTACGTCACGTGCACGATTCCGAGATACAAATGGCCAAAAATAAGATGGTACCCTATCAAACCTCTGGTAGAAATATCTAGATGTCTATTATTTGTATTATCTCACTCCTTAAATATCTTGACTATTGGAAAGCGAAGCTGATTTGACTGCCCTTGCCCAGTCCTTGACCTTGCGCAACGGCACTTTGCGGGCGAGCCCCATGTCTACGAGCCAGCGCATATCGCGGAGCGTGCCATCACGCTTGCCTATACGCACAGCCAAATCGCCGAGCCCCGATGCTGTCTGGGTGCACATGCGACGGGTGTAGCCAAGCAGAGCCATAAGAGCATGGAACTTCTGAAAGAGGGCGAGCTTTTCCGAGTCCGAGAGCCGAGAAAGCAAGATTCCCCGCTCAATCGCTGCCAAATTGGAGCCGGGTAATGGCGTGTTGCTGGATGCGTAGTTGCGGATAATATTGAGTGAAATGGAGGGGCCACCACGTACCATGTGGAGGAAAAGGGCGGCCTGAAGGGATTGCAGGTCAAACTGAAGACCGGCAAGAATGGTGCGAATGGCCTTGACGCCGTCGCCAGGGGTAGAGTGGCGTCTATGTACAAAATGCATGACGGAGGCGAAAAGACGATCGGCAAGGTAGGATTTCCCGGTCGGGGAGCCGACGAACGCAAGGTCGGAATGGATGTATGCATGGAAGACGTTGATAATGCAGGAAATGGAGCGGGCGTCTTGTGTGGAGATCGCCTGGGCAAATGTTCGTAGAAGACGGAGAAGCCGTTTCCGTTCTTCGGCGTTGGCGTGGCGGTAGAGGCGGCGGAAGTCGTCCGGGTTTGAATGAGGAGCGACGTTTTCCCTCTTTAGAAGCTCGTCACGTCGCCACGAGCGCTGTAATGCAAGATCGAAGATGCGGGCGCCGTGGTTCCAGTGCTGGCCACGGAGCGAGTACCGGAACAATTCGGCGGTGTTGTAGGCGGAAAGACGAAGCGGAAGCAAAAGCTGCAAGGTCTCCAAATCCGGCCGGGCGTTTTTAAGCACTGCCCGGAATGCTAGGCAATCGCCCCGCGCCACGGCAGCGAGGTCGACGATCTGGGCGCCAGAAAGGGCCGGAGCAAGTTTGGCGGCAACAGCCGCAAAGTCCGGCGCACGGCGGAGCAAAACAACACCGCCACCGGCCACCGCAACATCCGCCGCCTCCTCAAACCGCGCCTGGTCCAAGAATCCGGCCGCCCTGCCGAGGATGGAAAGCACTGTCGCCGAGTCGCCGGCCGCCACGGCGCGCTGCGCGTACAAGTTGACGAGGCGACGTGGAAGCGGCGCATTGGCGGGAAAATCGACGCAAAACTGCCGCCACATCCGCGCCACGCTGACGCCGGGAACCTGGGCCACCACACTGTGGTCCTGCACAGAGAGCAGCACCATCTGGTCGAGACATCGGTGGATATCTCGAGCCGCCACGTCGGATTTGCACTCCAAAACGGCCGCAAGCCCGCCCGGCGCCGCGCCGGCGGCCCGCGCAAGGTCTGCGGCGTCGAACGGCGCCCCCACGGCGACTTTTCGCATCGCCCACATCACCCGCACCGCCGGCAAGCGGTGCTCACCCAAAGTAGCGAGTTTTACGACGGACTCGGCGTCCAGCGCGTCGAGCGGCGCCGTGTCAGCAAGAAAGCCGGCAACGGCCGCCGCTTCCACCGCGCACCGGTGCTGGATGGCGTCGGAAATCGCCGAAAACACCTTGGTGGAGGCCACGCAGTCGCGCGCCGCGTGGAGCGCCAACCAGGGCGAGAGCAGCGTGCCGGAGCCGCCAATCACCTCGACCGCGTCGTCGATGTCGGCGATGGTGGCGGCGTCCTGGAGCGCAAACCGCCAGAACGGGCGCCAGCAGTTGCGCGCGGCCAAAAAACGGAGAATCTGGAGCCGGTCGTGGGGCTGAATTCCGGGCGCCGCCGTTGCGTAGTGGAGCACAAGTGCCGGGGGCACCTCGTAGGGGTTGAGGTCGAGAATCGCCACAAGTTTGGAGTGAGCGTCGGGCTTCAGCCGGAGACGGGCGGCAAGAGCCGGCGGCGCAAGGAGCTGGTCATGTGACCCCGGCGCTTCGCCCAAATCGTCGAGCCGCAGGCGTAGCGCCTTCGACTCTGCGTGGAGAAAGTTGTATATGCGGGATGCGAAGTTGGGACGGCGCGTGGAGGCCGACACGTGGCGGAGACATATACGGGGCAGTCGTCGTAGCATGTAGCATGAAATGTGGGTCGATGCAGGAGGCTATGCGGGGCTGGGTGGGGGAGTGCAGCGGGCGATGACTGGAGGTGGTGAAGTAGTAGTTTGCGCGTGTGCAGGTCGACCATCTCGGGCGGAGGCTCGGATGGGTTTGCGGAGCATTTTCGAAGAAATGGAAATTCCGGCGGCGTGCGGTGAATTTTGAGACGCGGAGTGTGGTTATAAGGCCCAAGTCTAGACGCCCGGTGGGTGTCTAGCGGAGGTTTTGGAAGCCGCGGATAGTGTCGTAGAGGCGGGTAAATTGTGGAAATCTGGCGATTCAGCAGCAGTTTGGTTGCGTCCGGCGACGCTTCAAAAGCTCAGAAGGATACACTGAGGGCTGGAAGAACTCTAGCATGAATCTGGCAAACCGAACTCCAGTGCAGCCTAGTATTTTCTAAACGGACCAGAGATATCTGGATGGAGCACCGTAATCTTAAGACAATTCCAGTTGGGGGCTCTCAATATGCAAATAAAGAGATTACTCCGGGCCACAAATCTCTCCAGCAGAAATCCAGAGGCAGATACCAGATGCGGCAAGTGTCGAGTAGAATTCCAGCATAACTCGAGGCCAACGAAGATATGAGCTAAATTGACCATATACAGCGCTTTGGTTTACGGAGATGCTGCCATTTCCTCCTTACCATAACAAATAGAAGTGGCACACTCTTCGAACATGCATGGGAATGAAAGTGGCACCGCTGGACCAGCATTAGCGCGTACTGAAAGAAGCCAATAGCACAATTGTGCGTTGTGTAGACTGCCTTCAGCTGCAGTTGGGACCTGGAGATCACAGCGGGCAAAACAACATCGGCACGAAGCTGGTAAACTCAAATCTGATGCTGCTTCACCGAAATGCCATAGCCGGCCATCAGAAAGAAATCAACAATCTTCTTCACCTACTTCACCAATTGTGCATTTCAGAGTAAGATTTTGCAAATGTTTGACGTGGTTACCGCTTTAGTAAACCTAGATTTCGCTTCAAGCCTCGTGAGGCTCGCTGCTAGATGATCTGCAGGATACCCCAGATTTTTGGCACCCAGACGCCTGAGAACCGAAAAGCTTCAACCGGCAATAAATTTTTTCCCCTCCTCACCTTCTTACTCTTTGATTTAGTGCCCTCGTGTCTTCTATTGGAAGGAAGACTCCATTTGGAGCCAGCGCAAGATGCCTTCCAACAATTACTAGTATAAGAGAAGATTTTGACCAGCCCCAGAATCACAAACTGTAGAGATTGCACTTTGAAGCTGCACTTCACCAAAGTCTTGTATAAATACCAAATACATCAGGGCGATGCTACGATTCGCTTACATCGTGAACACTTCCCTTGTTTCTACAACCAAGCCGGGTACCAGTGAATGCTGGGCCAAATTGCAAAATCAATACAACATTTCAAAGTCAAACAGCGAATTCACATCAAAAAAAAATTCACATCCTTCAAATTGGCGCCAAGTCATGGGTCAAAAGTTCTTCCTGCTGTTCTGGTCCTGCACCCACCATCATGGCTCAGGTGTTGTGGAACCTGGACATCGACGTCTACAATCCACAAGTGATTCCGCTTCCGGTAGCGAAAAAAATAGCCCGATTTTTGGATATTAACGATGTGTTGTTGTTTTCCCGTACCCTGCGAAACTGCTACAAGGCCGCCAACGACCCAGAACTCTGGATCCGAAAACTCAGGGCCATGAATGCCTGGGACAGGGCTCCGGTGGCTACCAAGGAGCAGCTACTTAAAAAGCAGTTCCTGGAATTGAGTAATCCACTCATATGCTTGGACTCTGTCTACAAAGTGCCCAAGATTGCCAAGTTCCAGGTTCTCAAGATCAGGGACTGTCTTGAGCCATTCTACGCTGATCTAAGGAACAACGTTCCGTACGACCGCCTCAAAATATTTAAGCTGTATGAAACTCCACAGGAACAGGCAAAAATCTTGCGCTCTCTACTACAATACAATGCCATGGACAGCGACGACATTACACGCGATGCGGTGCGAGATAAACTCACAGACCTCATTGAGATCTTTGAAAATGCATTGCTCAGAGAGTTGGAAATTCATTTCGATATCCAGGATTATGAAAAGTCTCGAGCGTTTGTGAATATCTTGATTGACCTCGGCAACGACCAGACACTCTTGGATTTTTTCATCCAGAAGATGTGCTTTGACAACGACAGCATTAAATTCGTGAATCCGGAGCTTTTCTCCGTGGCCGAGTTTTTTGTTAAGCGAGCGCCTTTTACTGGAGGTTCTAAAGGTGATGGAGATGATGAAGAGGATGAAGAACCAGACGACAACAATAGCGAAAATACGCAACCTGAGGAATCCAATCCTTTGCAGTACTCGCTCTCAGTCGCTCGTTTTGAGGAATTCTCCGTCGAACTAGCCACCGCTTTCAACCGGCTAGCCAATGTTGTGGACCTCGTTTTCCCTCAATCGGTGCCTATGATGTACAACATCAGTGAAGAACTCATTACAAACCAACTTCAGGAAAGTGTGCTCATACTCGCTGCGGCCGCCAAAGAGAGGTCGCTATATGCGGAAATGATGCCTCTTCTATACAACAAGATAGCACGCGAATTTGTGAACCGGCTCGAGCCGTGCAAAAACGTCGGCGAGACCTATCTGACGATTGTGAGAGAACTTGTGGACTCGTCGTTCGAATCGTTTGCGCTGGAATTCATGAATGAAGAGAAACTCAGCTCGCGACTGCTCTGCTCTTTAAAAATCAGAGAATGGAAGGTGAGTCTTGAAAAAAAAGAGCAAGAAACCTCGCAGAGTATTCTACAGCATGTGAGAGCCGAGGCCAAGTCGGACTTTCTCACCACATTCAAGAAGGTCTTCAGCGTGTCGAGCTCCAACAACAAGGAGGAGGAAATACCCGCGGAAAGCTTCTCTGAAGTCCAGGCCAAAGCGCGCATTTTGGCCGCCAACATTAAACTGCTTAACGAGGTTTTCAGTCCGCAGCTAGCACTCACAGTTCTCAATGACGCTAAACAGACACTTTCCAGGCTTTCCACGTTCAAAGACTTCACCGTCAGTGCCGTCAGAACAGACGTGCTCTCTACCATGCAAGAAATTTTTATGAATGTGCTCGATGAATTGGCAGCACATCATCTCAAGCCGGGGTTTGAGAGGGCCCTTAAATACCTTCGAGACTACAATCCCCGGGAAATCGATGACCTCATAGATGGTACAAAGAAGGGCAGCGCCATTGGCCCGCTTGTCATTTTTTTTGAGCAGATCAATATGGCTGACATGATCGTGCAAATGTTGGACATATTCTACAAGGAGGAAATGATCGTGGGACGGGTAGTGCGGCACGAAAACTCCGTTCTCAATCCATCGCTCCAGTCGAAGAAAAACTTGGAAGGAATGGTTGACAAATATGTCGCAGATGGCCTCAACATTGGCATGGATGTGTTGTTCAAGGAACTCGACTCGCTGTTCTTGTCCACTCTCAAAGAATCAGACTACAATCCTGGACCTCTGCAATTGGGGCACGACGGTCCCAGCGCCGCAGCAAAACGCGCCGTGGCTATCTTGGAAGACAACATCGATCTTCTCGTTGACTCTGCTGAGAAATCAATCGTGGATGTTTTCCAGCAAGAGGTTGCCGAGCGGTTTTTCCAGACAAGCGTGAAGGTCCTCAAGCGCAGCACTGTTTCCGTGGATGGAGCGGTGACCCTCATTTCGGATTTGAATCTATACTATCAGTTTGTGTTGGACCACATCAAGGGAAACAAGAGGATGATATACCCGTTGTTTCAGGCTTTGAAAAAGGTGGGCTCGCTCTATCTTATTAGCGGGGACGACGCTAAATCGATTGGTCAGCTCGTGAGCGATTTACTGAAATTTAATGGGATCTTCAGCCAAGAGGAAATCTACGAGTTCGTGCAGCGGCGGCTGGACTGGATGCAGATCCGAAAACATGTGGAGAAGGTCATGTATGGGCTCAGTATCAACGACTGCGTTATTATTTAGACGCGAAATTCCGTCGCCAGCGGTCGCTGCTTCCCCATCTCCAAGTGGCTGAAATCAGCCATCTCAGCTTCAACCTGCATACACCCGTTCTTCTCCAGACCCAAATCTATCAACCAAAATGCATCGCCCTGCCCGGCTACGGCACGACTGTCGGCGACTACTACCGAATTTGGCAAGCCGGGCAATGTACTCGGTGGCGCCTGGCCCCTCTCGGTCCGTAGAGCCTGGCCGCATGAAGATTGACTTCTCGACGTCGTCGCTGCGGCTTGCAGAGGCGAAAAAGCTCCTCACCAGCGACTTGCCACTTGGCCACAGAGCCGATTTGTGTCATCGCTTTTATCTGCCGGGACTAGATGGTTTTCTACGGGATCTTCGCGACGTCAAGTCCACACAATTAGCTCGAGAGGTGCAGCAGCTCATATTCCAGTTTCACCCCAAGTCAGACTCGATACAGTTTCTTGTATTGGACAGTCTTCGTGCATTTTTGCAAGCTGGCGAAATCAAGCAATGTTACGCCTTTCTCACGCAGATGGGGGAGGCTGGACTCTTGCACCCTGTGGTCGAACAGAACCTTGCATTGTTTGAGTCACGAATTTTCAAACTTCGATTTGTAGCGTCGTTGATAGTCCGGCAAGCGCTCTATTGTGGCGAACCATTGCTCGCTGCACTGATTGCGTTGAGACTACACGACGAGCATATCAGCACCAACAAAGAGACACTAACGGCGGTGATGGCAAGTTTGGCGGTCCCACTGCCTATCAGGAACGTGCACAATGGCTTTACGTGCTTGCGATTGGTGGAGCTGTTCGGTGTACGGGCGTTTGACCAGGAGGTTCTCATAAACACCGTGTCGCAGCTTCTGAACGACATTTTCGTGCCAGCGTTTGCAAACCGTATACATGACATTCTTGCCAACTCGCCTATTATTGACAAAAACGAGCTTCTTCGCATTGCTACCCCGGAGCTCATTCTGGCCAACATTGAGGCAGACAATGTGCACAAGGCGCTGCGGATGTGGCGCCAGGCTCAGGTTTTGCAAGGGCAATGGCCAGACAGAAACATTCCGCTTTTTGCAAAATTGCTTGCCAAACTCGCCGAAACCGATCCGGCGTTGGCCATTCACATGCACAAGACACATTTCCCGATCAAGTATTACGGGCACCCCGATATAGTGGGGGTTATGGTGGGAATATTCGGCCAGCTTGACGATCATCGCCAGCAATTTGAGGAACTTACCGAGCAACTTCAAGCCCCATTGCGGCGATCCATATTGACGCAGCTTCTTGCCTCTTTCCTCCACCAGCGTAACGAGAAAGCAGCCAAGCAAATTCTTCAGGCCATTTTCAAAACGAAGAATGGTTTATCTAGTGAAGATTTTCTTTTTATCACCAAGAAACTCGTTCGCCAGGGCAACCTTCGCCAGTCTCTAGATATGTGCAAGGACACCGACTTCCAAGTGGCCAAGTTGGGGATGGTGCACTTGGCGGAGTTTGCCGTTTCCCACAAGTGGAAGAGCCTTGTTGGATCAGACCTCTCGGACGAACAGTGCCGGACATTCAAAAACGACGTCGTTTCGATCCTATGTCAGAAGCTCCAAATCCTACCGCCTGATGATCCAGCTCTTGCTGAGCTTGCCTTGTCTTTGATTCGCTACATGGCTAGCCAAAGTGTCGGCGCAGCCCGAAAATTCTACACAACCTTTGCATACCCAGACCCCTTGGAAAAAACCAATTTTGGGTTTCTCTCGTTTGGTCTTCCAAAGTCGCTCAACAAGCTTGTATACATCGGGAAAATGAACCGCGTGCGGTGTCTCAAGGTTGTGTTGGACAGAGCGCTATTGGAGCGGGATATTTTCAACATTCTGTGGTGTGCCAATGAACTTCGCGTGGTCGGAGTGCTGGCGGAGATCATTGTGAGGTATTTTTTGAACGACTGGGCACGCAGCATTCTTGAGGACAATAGCATGGAGGTTGTGAGACAGTTCCGTGCTAAGCCGCTTCAAGAATGGAGACGAGACAAGGAGCTTGCTGCTCGGTTTGAGATGATGAAGAGCGAGGAGGCCGCCGCCAAAAAGGAAGCTGAAGATGTTCATACGGAGGAGACCAATGAAATTTGAGGAGGGAGTGAGGAGGAGTCCATGTGGTGAGACAATCATGATAATGCCTCTGCTACATTGATTCGGGAGCGCTCGTTGACAACTGCATAAATAGACGTTAAACAAAGTTTGGAGTACCTTAGGATGCAACCTTGGCTTCAACAGAAGAAACCAAAGACAAAAGAGCCAAAAAAAAAGTAGCAGCAACTACCAAAATTACTACAAATGCATCTTCCTTCTTTCATCCTGATTGCTATTCCTATATACATTACTTCTTTCCTCTCTTCTTGTCGGCCATCTTGCCGCCTTTCTGCACCTCCTCGGCATTTACGCCCATCATTTCGAGCAAAGAGTCATTTTCAGTTTGCGCTTCCTCACTGGTTTCCTCCTCCTGGAAAACCGAGTATCTCTGCTTGAATTTGTTGACCTTGCCAGTTGCATTGGGGTCAGCGGTAGTGAGATCCGACCGGTTGGGATTCCACAAAAGACTGTTTCTCTGGTCGGAAATCATCCGGATTTCATCCTTGGGAGCCTGCGATCTTCTCCTGATCACACTGCCGTCGCTGAGCTCGACTAAGGTATCGAACTGGTGGAAAATGGCAGGACGTGCCTTTCCCATTTGAATTTTTTTCATCACTCTTCTGTTACTGAGATGGACTTCATTGCGCATAGCAACGTTCTTGGAGGCGTGCCTCACAAACGTGAGCGTTGTCGACCCCGGTTTTAGCATTTGAGTGGTAGGAAGCATTGATGATTTTTCAGCCTGCATGCGGGAACAGATGTATCGGCGACGAAACAAGTCGTGGCTGAAGGTGAATTTGAGGGAGGAGCAGGAATTTTGGAAGGGAAGAGATTTATGTTCTTTCAACAGGCTCTACTTTTTTTTCTTCTTCTTTGACGTTACCTACCTGAGGCGCTAGGCCGGCAGCCAGGTCACGTGACAAGTCCATTATGCCCCCCCAGCGCCCACTAGAACGTAGCAAGATCGAAGGACGGCATTTAATATTTACCGCTGACGTGAAGGTGATTTTTCCCTTCGGTGTTCCCCCCTTCTCGCCAGCCATTACTCGCTGGGAACATCGATCTGTCTGCCCTGGTCAAGCGCGAGAAGGAAAACCCTCTCAGAGAATAATATAACCCAAAACGTATTCTTCTTAAAATTTCAGCGCCCTTGCATATCCAGAACACCTTTCCCCAGTTCTGGCCCCGCCAACTCGTTCCCTACTGTATCCACAACCTCGTCCTGTACAAAAATTCTTCAGCACTATGGCCTTCTCTAACCAAACCCCCACGATCGTGGTGCTTAAAGAAGGCACCGACGCTCTGCAAGGAAAAGGCCAAATAATCAACAACATCAACGCGTGTCTTGCTATTCAGGAGACGCTCAAACCCACATTGGGCCCGTTTGGATCCGACATTCTCATCAAGTCGTCAAACGGTAAAACCACCATTTCCAACGATGGAGCCACCATTTTGAAACTCTTGGACATTGTCCACCCCGCGGCTAAGATGTTGGTTGACATTTCACGTGCCCAGGATGCCGAGGTTGGCGACGGTACCACCTCTGTCACCATTCTAGCAGGCGAGATTCTCAAGGAGGCCAAGTCGTTCATTGAGGACGGAGTTTCGCTGCATATGATAATCAAGGGATTGCGTAGAGCGTGCCGTTTGGCTGTTGAGAGGCTCGAGGAGATCAAGGTGGAAATTCCTCGTTCCAACGACAAGGAGTTTCGGGAGTTGTTGGAGCGGTGCGCCACCACCGCCATGCTGTCCAAGTTGATCAGCAAAAACTCCAAGTTTTTCACGAAAATGGCTGTCGACGCGGTGTTGGCGCTCGGCGACGACCTAGACGAGAACATGATTGGAATCAAAAAGGTGCCAGGAGGAGGCATGGAGGACTCGCTCTTCGTGGATGGTGTGGCGTTCAAGAAAACGTTCTCATATGCCGGTTTTGAGCAGCAGCCCAAACGTTTTGAAAATCCAAAGATTCTCTGTCTCAACGTGGAGCTCGAGCTCAAGGCTGAGAAGGACAACGCCGAGGTTCGTGTTGAGCAGGTCAGCGAATACCAGCAGATCGTGGATGCCGAGTGGAAGATCATTTTCGACAAGTTGGAGGCGATCGAGGCCACCGGCGCCAACATTGTGCTCTCGAAGTTGCCCATTGGTGATCTTGCCACACAGTATTTTGCCGACCGCAACATTTTCTGTGCTGGGCGTGTGGCGGCCGAGGATATGGACCGTGTGATCAAGGCTGTGGGTGGATCCGTGCAGCTGACGGTATCCAAGGTGTCGACTTCATCACTCGGCACGTGCCGCAACTTCGAAGAGGTCCAGGTGGGCGGCGATCGCTACAACATGTTCCGAGGCTGTCCCGAGGCGCACACGTGCACTTTGGTGTTGCGTGGAGGCGCGGAGCAGGTGATTGCCGAGGTGGAGCGTTCTCTCCATGACGCCATCATGATTGTCAAGCGTGCCGTGACTCACAATGCGGTGGTGGCTGGCGGAGGCGCCATTGAGATGGAATTGTCAAGATTTTTGAGAGAGCACTCCAAGACGATCGCCGGAAAACAACAGCTTGTCATGGGTGCGTTTGCTCGAGCTTTGGAGATCATTCCGCGCCAGCTCTGCGAAAACGCCGGGCTTGATGGCATCGAGCTTTTGAACGTTTTGCGTGCTACGCACGCCAAGGGCGAGATGTGGTTCGGAATCGATTTCCACAAGGAGCTGGTGGGCGACAACATGCAGGCGTTCATCTGGGAACCGGCGTTGGTGAAGATCAATGCGCTTGAGTCGGCTACCGAGGCTGCCACGTTGTTGTTGAGTGTGGATGAGACGATCAAGAACGAGGGTGCCGAGGGACGCGGAAGAGGTGCTTTTTAATCGAGAGGGCAACAACGGAGCATTGCAGTATCTGGCTTTCATGAATTCAGAGATCGGAAGGGCCGTGCGGTTTTGAGCCGAGGAGCGAGAAGCAGAGGGACGCCGACTGTCGGCCGAGGGCTCCTGTTCTGCTGAGACATTCAGTCAATGTGTCGAACCCCAGAGCCCAGAAACTACATTGCCCAGTGCATCGTGGAAACAGTGGTGCGTGTGGATTTCAAATAGAGAAATCACATCACGAGGAACGCCTAGCTTCAGTCAAAAGATTGACGAGATTCTGGCGGTGCATGCCTCGGTATTTCTTCGATACCCCAATATGACCGAGTTCCGATTCGCGGGGATACCTCAGCTTGTCTTACCAGATCTACACGGTGTGTTTCTGCGAGGATTCCGTGGCGCACCGGCCCACTAATGTATAGAGCTCACAATTACGCGTAGAAAATTACCGAGCAGCTTCTTGATTGTAGACCCTGCTCAGTTGTCCATGATTCTGGTCTTACCAAGGCACGAGCTGTCGAGCCCCACAATGAAACACAGCTGGAAGTGTCCAAAGTGCTTCGACGCCAAATGCCAGGTAATGCAAGAAATGTATCCTGATTTAAGTTTCATGTGCCAGGCAAGGAAAGTGCACGCACATGGACCGCCATTGTGGGCTCCCGATGTGGAAAGACGTCGCACGGAGGATGAAACGCAATCGGGCAGCGATAAATATAAAAGAGCAAAGTGAATTCCTACTCTCAGCATCTTTTTCCATCGACTCATAATGGCAGCCCAGAACACTCAAACCTCCAACAACACCGACAAGTCTCACCAGGACAATGGCTTGAGCGTCAAATTCAAGAACGGCGTCGTGCCTTACTGGTGCGTGATTGCCTGAACTTGAAATTTTTTTTTCTGGAAGCGGGTGACGTAACAATACACGAATTTCAGGACGACGGCGTAGACTGCTCTCTTTTTTCAATATCTTTCGTATGTGTTTATGTCTGCATGCATATATGTAACTCTCTATCTACATCATGTAGCGCATATCACTACTTGGCACGATTGTTTATTGAATAGCTTCGCTAATAAAACGGCTTAGCCCTAGAATTCAACGCGGCTCCTTCGTTAATTGTCAGCAGTGCAGTATACTGTGAATGGCTATTCTTGTAGCCAACCGTTGGGTAAATTTGAAAACCCAGCAACACCAACCTTATAAATGTATAAACAATAATTCCGATAGACGTTTCTTCCCTAGCGCTGAAACATCCGTTAAACTCTCAAAACAGTGCCATATGCTGCTACCCACGCATGCCCAAACGTCCATTCTCTCACAACGCTAACCTGGTGAGTCCACTTGGCTACGGCACCAAAAGTACGTAAACTGAGTAGCTACAGCACGGTGGCCATGCCCTAAGTTTCCTTTCACAAATCCACCATGCTGCCTACAGCCAGATCGCTGCCTACATCCAAACCACGAATCTCCCAGATGCAGGCGTGCATTTTTGCACCCAGTGTCACGTGACCCTCAGGCCACAATGTCCGGGGGTGTCGTCGCCCGCCCCGGCCGCCGACGCCGGCCACTCTACCCCCGGAACTCCCTCCACCTCGGTGTTCCCGGCGCGGCTGTGGAATGTACGGCGTGGACTGCGTGGTGCGGACCGTTGTGGGTGCGGCTCACGGTATTCACGTCTCGGTTTGGCCCGGCCGCCACGCGTTTTGGCGCAAACATGCGGGCACGTGACATTCTAGAGGCCTGGCGTAGCCTATTCGTTTTTTTCGCTGCTTGTTTAGATCGCGCCCGCGGCCGGTTTTCCTGGTGGAACATTCGCCAACGTCGCCTATTAGCGAAATCGCGGTGCGCGCCTGTCAAGGTGAGTAGGACACAAGAAAACGAACACGGCGGCACGAAAGACGCGGCAATGGGGGAAAAAACTGAGGAGAACAGGCAGCTTGTGCTGGGTGGAAATGTCCCGCCGCTGCAAAATTCCGCCATCCCTGGCGCCCCGGCCGCCGGTGCTGCTGCCCCTTCACCGCAGGGTGGGCTGTGTGCAGGACCTCCTTCGACCCTGTTTCTGGCAGGCTAAAAGTCGCGACGCGGTCTTCACTTTAAAAGCTCCGAGTCTGCTCCACGACACAGGCATAGGAAAAAACACACCGTTCTGTAGAAGTGCAGAGGTTCAGAATTTCCGGGCAAGTTTCACGGGTTATCCAATTACGTCGCGTTCTTCTGGGTGTTTGTTCTTTTTTGTTTTTTTGGGCCCCCATTACTCCGCTGCTATCCTACGGCCCCGTTTGCAAGTTTGCCGCCAGCACCACCTACTGAGTCTGTTGCAGAGCCTTCAGATTCAGAACACGAGGTTCGTTCTTTTCAATTCCGACAGTCCAGTGGCTTGACCACCGCGTCTTCGATTTTTGCATTTTGCCCCCATTTTTGGTGCGTTTTGTTGCGTCTGGACTTCACGTTCCTTCCAGCCACCACCACCAGCTGATTGGCCGTCTTCAGGTGAATCTGCAACCCGCCCCTTCTGCCAGCATATTCGGCAACTCGTGCAACTAGTCGTTCCGCCGTTTGTCCGTTTTCCCGTCGCTCTTACTCCCCATTGACGACTACTAAAGGAGAACGAGAACACGCAGACTGCAAAGTTACACCAGAAAGCCGCTTGGATTCTTTCTGTCACAAATACCAAACTAATTACAACACCACCCTCCCCATGCACAAATTTGGACCCCCACACCCGAAACCGCGTCCGTACCCCTACGTTCTCGAGGTTCTCGAAACCCAGGCCAACAAGAAGCTCACGAGCGAATACTACCATGACGTCAAGCAGTGGCTCGCGCAGCTCGAGCTGCCGCTGGCGCCGTCCGCGCACATGATCGATTTGCAGCCCGAGGTTCAGTGGTATATGCGCCCGTACCTCTTGGATTTCTTGCTTGAGTTGCACCAGCTGTGGCGCATGCAGCCGGCGACGCTCTTCCTCTGCCTCAACATTTTTGACCGCTACTGCGCAAAACGCATAGTTTACAAACGCCACTACCAGTTGGTGGGATGCACGGCGCTCTGGATTGCCGCCAAGTACGAAGACAAGAAACTGCGGGTGCCTGCGTTGAGCGACCTCGCCATCATGTGCCGCCACACCTACGAGGAGCTGATGTTTTTGCAAATGGAGTTCCATATCTTGCAGACGCTCGAGTGGCTGTTGAGCCACCCGCTGTTGGAGGAATGCTTGCAGCTTTCCATGATGGAGGCCGGGGTGCTGGACCAGGTGACGCCCACGAAATACAACAGAGCCTTGGATCCGCTGGCTCTGAAGGTCAGTGCCGTCGCTGCCGTGGGCCGCTTTTTCTGCGAGCTTGCCATGTACGATCGCTTCTTTATGGGCGTTCCACTGTCGGTGGTTGCCGCCACGGCAAACTACATGGCGTGCTCCATGCTCGGCGTGCCGGTGGCTGCAAACCAGTTGCGCCGGCTTGCTGACGCGCTCGACGATAACATCTCGTCGCTGTCCACCATTGTGTCGTCTCCCACGTCATCTTCCCTGGCTGGCCAGGAAAACACTGCTCCACTTGTCGAGGGCTCCTTTCTCTCGGGATTTGACGCCCGCACCCTCGACCAGGTCCGCCGCACGGCGCTCGCGCTTTTCCTCAACACCGGCTCGCTTTCCGAGGTGTTGTCGCGTAAGTATGAGGCGCTAGGCGTGGTCCAGGTGGTGCACAACTACTCTTCCCGGCACCCTGTTTCGGTGCATGCGATTTTCGAAAACGCCGCTGCCATCACCGCCGAGGCTGAGTTGCCCCACCAGCTCGTGCATGCTGCCGACGTGTTGTTGCTGCTTGCTTCCGACAGGAAACCCGGCGACAATATGCACCTTGGCTTGTACAACACGGAGGCGCGGCTGCAGCATCTGTTGCCTTTGACCCCGCCGCTGGCGACGTCTCTGGCCAGTGTGTTCTCGCGTCCGCTGAACCACACCACACCAAACTTGAACTTTGAGAACGGCAACTTTGCCCAGTATTCGCCGAACGACTGCAGCTCCGCGTGGGCATCGCCGGTCCCGTCATCGAAGGTCCGAGTATGAGAGGGATGACACCACACGGCGGCAAATGATGGTGGTGTAATTTTGCCTACTACCCGGACCGGTGGCCGATTAATGTGCCTGCTGACCCACAACACGACCGTATTCTTGGTCTCATTGTCCGCTGGTTGACTTCTTTTTTGCTAGCCATCTCAATTCGGGCCCCTCGATTCACGGCGTGGTGCTTCCAGTCGTCGTGAATGCACCTCTTCCCCGGCTATGACGCGACCACGGTTTTTACCTTGAGCCGCACGCAAAATACCCAGATATACCCAGATCTTGCCCCGCCGACGAATCCTTGCGAAATGAGGGCAAATCAACTCGCTATGGCGAGCTCAACTTATTTCTCGAAGCGTGATTCTTCATCCTCGCTTTTGGTCCTATAGGACCGTTCACTCACTCGCACTTGCATAATGAAAATAAAAATTACTCCTTAGCTTTGCCACGGAATGTCCTGCAGAGACAAAACCGTCTTAGTGCCTGTAAACCTGGGTCTAATAGCATCTTTTTTAAAATTCACTGGAGTCAGTATCAGAGCAAGTCTTCCCCATTTCCGTTCAGTCTCCGTTCTTATCGATCCCACGCGGTCACGTGACTCCTCTCTGTTATTGTTTACCTCGCATCCAGGCACACCGTTCAGATTCAACATGTCCGAAGACGATTTCGCCGCCAGTAACTGGGTCTGGGTCCCGGATAAAGACGAGCTTTTTGTTCGCGGAAATATAATCGAATACCTAGATAATGGAATCGTGAAAGTCAACGTCAAGAACGGTACCCACGAGTATCAGAGAGAAATCGAGCAGAAGCGAATCGAGAATTGCAATCCTGCTAAATTCAACAAATGCAATGATATGGCAGAGTTGACCCATTTGAACGAGCCCTCCGTGATATACAACTTGTTTCTACGCTACTCTGATGACTTGATATACACATACTCGGGACTCTTTTTAGTGGCGATAAACCCATATAAAAAACTCCCTATATACGAGTCTTCGGATCTCAAGAAGTTTCATGCTAATACAGAGCTGGATGAGCGTTTGCCGCCTCATATTTTCGCCATTGCCGAAAGTACTCACCGAAACTTAATCGCCAATAGAAAGGACCAACTGATTCTAGTCACGGGCGAATCTGGTGCGGGTAAGACAGAGAACACCAAGAAAATCATCCAGTATCTTTCTTCCATTTCGGCTTCCGATGAAGCGCATGGCGAAATTCATGAGAAAATTCTCCGAGCCAATCCACTTCTAGAAAGCTTCGGCAATGCCAAGACAATCAAGAATAACAACTCTTCGCGATTTGGAAAGTTCATCAAAATCTATTTCAACACACATGGATTCATCTCTGGAGCTCAAATCGACTACTACCTTTTGGAGAAGTCCAGAGTGCTGCACCAACTGAAGGACGAACGCAACTACCACGCATTCTACCAGATTCTTAAAGGTTTAGATGATGCCAGCATAGAAAAACTCGATCTCAGCCGTGACCCTCATCATTTCAAATACTTGCAATCCTCGGTCCCGTCGATTTCGGGTGTGGATGATGAAAAGGAATTTAATTTCCTCAAAGATGCGTTCAAGATCATGGGGTTCTCAGAAGACGATGTTATGTCCATATTTACTGTCATGGCTGCAATTTTGCACTTTGGAAATATGGACTTCACGTCCTGGACTTCCGAGCAGGCCAATTTCACCCCCGGGCTGAAACTTGAGCTCATTGCATCGTTGTTGGGCGTCAATTCGGAAGAGTTCTCACGAAATTTGCTCCGACCCAAGGTTAAGGCGGGGCGGGAATTTGTGCAAAAGCTGAGGAAGGCTGCTGAAGTCAAATTTGTCATCGATGCATTCGCCAAGCATCTCTACGAGAAAGTTTTCCAATATATTCTTCTGAAGATTAACCAGAGTCTCGAAGGCGCAAACTCTGACACCGAAAACTTCATTGGTGTTTTGGACATTGCTGGTTTTGAAATCTTCAAAAGCAATTCCTTTGAACAACTCTGCATTAACTATACGAACGAAAAACTTCAGCAGTTCTTCAACCACCACTCGTTTATCTTGGAGCAATCCGAGTATTTGAGAGAAGATATACAGTGGGAATTCATCGATTTCGGTTTGGACTTGCAACCCACTATCGACTTGATTGAGACCAAAAATCCCATGGGCATATTAGAGACACTCAACGAGCAGTGCATTATGCCAAGTGGCTCGGAAAGCGAATTCATGAATAAATTATTGGACACTTGGGGTAACGGGGAAAGCAAAAAATTCCGGCCCAACAAGGTGAGGTCTGGGTTTATAATTGATCACTACGCTGGCTTGGTCGAGTATAATATTGAGGACTGGATCAGGAAAAATACTGACCCAGTCAGCGACAATCTTGTGCAGCTCATGCCCGAGTCTTCCAACGATTTCATACGAAGCCTATTCTCGGGAACCGTTCAGACAACGAATTCTCGCGCTCCTAGATTGAAGAGCGTGTCACAAAAACACAAAGAACAGCTTTCGTGTCTCATGACTGAACTAGGAAAGACGGAGCCACATTTCGTCAGATGTATTCTCCCCAATATGACCAAACTGGCTAACAGGTTCGACAAGGAGTTGGTTCTCCATCAATTGAGGTGCAACGGTGTTTTGGAGGGCATTAGAATTGCCCGGGCAGGGTACCCTAACAAAATGACATTCGGCGAATTCTTTGGCAGGTACTCGATTTTATGTGCTAATGATGTCGTGTACACCAAGAACATAAAGTCGAACTGCGAGCTTATTCTCAAACATGTTGACTTGAGTCCCGAGACTTTCAAGATCGGTCTCACGAAGCTTTTTTTCAAAAATGGTATTTTGGCCAAAATGGAGGAAATTCGGGACCAGAGCCTCAAGAAGATCATTACGTCATTTCAGACGGCAGTCCGCGGACAACTTGCGAGAACTAGAATCAAAAAACAGATTCAAGATATACAGGCTTCGCAAGTAGTTGCCAGAAATCTTCGGACATTGGATGGAATCTTGCTAAAAGACGAGAGCCCCTGGCTAAAGCTCTTCTTCAACCTCAAGCCAATGCTCGAGGAATCTGTCAAAATTCTCGACTCTAAGGAAGTGAATGAGAAGATGAAAGAGGTGAGCGTGAAATTGAAAGACGCTCAGAGCGCTAAAGAAACGTTAGAACTCGAGAATGCCTCTCTTAAGAGTCGGTTGTCCACTTTGGAAGATGATATTATTAAGTCAAGTTCCGACGTTGCCGTGCAAACAGAAGAGCTCGATCGCCTCAAAAAGCGTGAAAGGATGAACAACGCGAAGATTAGTGATCTCGGTGCGCAGATTCAAGACTTCAAGAAACTCAACGACAAGCTTACTCGCGACCACACGGGCATGATATCCGAGGTCGATAAATTGAAGAGCGAACTCGAGGAATCCCAGAAGGACTATTTTGAAGCTCAAAAAGGATACTCAGAGCAAAAGGAGTTGGTCAGCACATTAGAGACCAAAGTTCGGGATTTAGATCAAAAATCGAAGGCGCTTGCTAAAGCTCAAGACGAGATCGAAGTCTTCAAGCGCGAAACTGAGAATCACGCGGCGATCCTGGAAGAATTTGGTAAGACCAAAGCGATTGTGGTGACACTCGAAGATAAATTGAGGCACCTCAAAGACATCGAAGCCAAACATGAAGACAGCCGCCGTGAAGTTGAGGCTCTCAATGAAGAGATTCGACAGCACAAGGATGCCCGTGATGAGATTGAAGCTAAACTTCAAAATGCCACCTCTACCAATGAAAGAAACTTACAATCACACCAGGATTCCGTTTCTTCAATTAAAGAAAAGCTCGCTGCAGCTGAGGAAAGTGTTCACAGGCTTGAAGACAAGACCCAATCTCTTGAGAAACAGAGAGAAAGCGCAATGAAGGAGTTGGAGCAATTCAAAATTGATTTCGAGGAGCAAAAGAAATTAATTGTGGAGGACAAGACGTCTGATTTGCTAGTGGCTACGAAAGAATTGGAGAGAAATAAGGATAAAGTTCAGTATCTCGAGTCTGAGCTTCGTGAGAAACGCTCAATAGTCAGCGAACAGACTCGCAAGCTCAAGGATGCCGAGGCCAAATTTGTTCAAATCCAAGAAAAGCTCCAGCTTGTGTCTGTACTCGAGAAAGAGTTGAGCGATGCCCAGGCAAAGTCTGAAGAACTAACACTGACTATAATGGAGACAAAAAATCAGTTATTTGCTCGGATGAAAGAGAACAAGACTTTGTCAGCACAATTCGAGAGTATGAAGCACGAAATCTCATTCTTGAACCGAACCAAGAACGAGCTTTTAGAAGAGCTATCGGATTCTAAAGCCCACAGAGAGAGCCTACAGTCGAAGCTACTGGACAAAGAAAACTTACCACCGAAACAAGGCAAGGCGGATCCACGCATCATGGAAGAGCTTGCTAATTTTAAACTCAAGTTGAACGAGTCAAATGCTAACGTTCGGCGAGAGAAGTTTGAAAACCAAAAGCTCACTCAAGAAGTCAACATGCTTCGACAAAAGGTCAATGCATCATTTGAAAGCCCTTCCAAACGCAGCGAGATGAGAAGATCTTTGGCTATTGGTGAAAATCTTGGACTCGATAACATCAATGACACAAAGCATCTTGAGGAAATTAAGCAACTTAAATCCAGACTTCACCATGAGGAAGCCAACGTGGCTAGAGCGGAGGTATATGCAATCGAACTCCAAAAGAAGCTCAACAAATTGCAAATGACCCGAGGGGTGGATACATTCTCCGACTACGAAATGAAATATAAGGAAAGCCATTTGCAGGTGCAAAGACTTGAGAAACGCATAGAGTCATTGCTAGCGGGCGGGACTTCGCCTATTATTGAGGAGCAAGAGAGTATGTCCCGAAGCAGTAGCTTCGGCAATATGAATGGTGCTGCTGGAGGATCTGGGGATTTGGCCAAAATTTACAAGGATATGACAAAAACTTTGAAGATAACTAGAGAGGAATTGAGCAGTTCAAAGAAGGAGATTCTCCGTCTAAAGTCATTGCTTCGGGATAGCGAAGACGAGCTCTACGAATTCAAACGGCTGTCTGTCAAAACATCCATAGCGGATTATGAACAAGAGATTGCGACGCTCAAGGTCTCGAAGGAGACAATGCACAAGGAGATGGATGAAGTTAGAGGCTTGCTCAACAAGTATCAAAAACGCAGCGAGGAGTACTACGATAAGCTTGAGTTGGCTGAATCGGCGGTAACCATCAGCAAGAGACACGAGGATCAAAGCAGAATTGAGCTCGAGGAGAAATCTACAGAGTTGATAATGGCTAAGGAGGAGTTGAGAGCCATGGATAAAGTGATGAGAGGACTTCGACACGAGAAGAACGAACTTGATATGGCATTGGCCAAACTGCGCCATAGAGAGGAAACGTTACTGGGCGAAGTCAAAGCGGCACGGGCCCGTATCGAATACTTGGACGAGAACTATGGTGAACGGAAGCGAACCATCGAGAGCCACAAGGACGAGATTCGACAGCTTCACGAGGATGTTAAGTTCCGCATGGAAAAGGAAACTGAGGTGATCAAAGAGAACAAGCGTCTTAAGATTGACAACGAGGAGTTGACTAGAATCAAGACCGAAGTGCTTGCAGAGAACGTTGAGGTTGTTGAGGAGAACGACAAGCTTGTGCGCCAAGCGGATGCTCTCAGCAAGGAGGTGAAGGACTTGAAAGACGCAAAGACGGTTTTGGAGAGAAAGGGGGAGCAAAATACCAAGCAAATTGCTGATCTCCGTGCACTTATGGAGGAGAACTCTCACCAAATTGAATCGTTGACTGTTGAACTCCGGGAGCTCAAGGCGAGGCGGGATGACCTTCAAGCTAGGTTGGACGACACTAATGACAGTCTTCGGAGAGCGAACAATAACCTCGAGCTTCTTCGTGAGCACGTGGAGCTACTCGAGAAGGAGAAAGCTGAGAGGAAAGAGGAAGTTGAGACTGTCCGCCAAAAGTGGGATATCAGTGAAAAGGGCTTTAAGGACGCCCGATCGGAAGGATTGGTGTTGGTTCAGGAAAATGAGAGCCTCAAGACCGTCAACAAGGCCTTGAAGGACCAGGTATCGAAGCTTAAGGAAAAGCTCTACCTGAATGAGCAACTCAAATACCTTGAGGACAACGTGGCCAAGGTCAGCCAGGAAGCCGACAACCTCCGGCATTCATTGTTCGAGGGCGAAAGCAGAGAGCATGCGCTCAAAAAACAGGTCGCTACGCTTGAGTTTGAGAAGGAGAACTTGTCCCAGAACATGAAGCGGTACAACGATGAGAACTTCAACTACCAGAACATGGTGGGTCAATACAAGAGCCAGGTGGAGTACTTACACCATGAGAACAATGAGAAGGATCTCAAGCTCAAGTCCCAAGACCGGGAGTTAGCAGAACTCAAGGAGAGACTTCTTCTGCTCGAACGAGCACTGTTGCGAGGGTAATTCTTGCCGGGCAAGGAGAATGTGGGGCACGAGAAATTGCTTTACATTATCTGCAAAAAGTAACGATGATGCGTCTGCAGCCTTCAAATTGCAGGCACTTATTTTGAGTAATAACGGTTTTCGTGGTCAATTCTGTTAGCAGCTCTTGGCTTTACTGTGTTTAGCGTTCAATGAATTGACCCACGTTTGCATTACGCCTCGATCTACGGCACACCTTGGAGTGCAGAAAACTGCACGATGAGCAGATACCCGGGGAGAGCTCAATAGAGGCGTGGAGAGAAAAGAGGGCCAGCGAAAAAAGAAAACGGAAGAGAAAAAGAAAAGAAAGAATGCAGACATCAAGAATTCTTGTTTAGGCCAGAATAAATCGGACAAAATTAAAGGGCCCCGTTGGCCGACTCCAGTAGCTCGCTATCTGAATGGAGGTTTAGATACAGATCTCAGGAAGATATCCCGGATATACACTTTCGCATAGAGGGCGAGGAAAAAAACACAGGTTTCTCGGTAACGCTCGGCAAACGGCTTATGCAGATAGCGTCAAAACGTCAGGCGGACCACGGCGCCCTGTCTGTTTTACGACGCTATTCGCCTGGTAAACAGGTAATACTTATCATGTGACTTGTGTCACGTGGAGCCTGCGATGCGGCGCGAGGGGACCCCGTGGGAGTCTCGTCACCACCGAATGTGAAATTGGCCAGTGGAGAACTAGGTTTTGACAAGGGGCTTGGGACAATGAGGAACCATAACCCAGAGCTTTTGTCGCTGCCAGTTTCTGACAAACAGACAATAGCTTGACGTGTTACATGATTTCGGCGAAATGCTTTTGGCAAGCACGGTTTTTTTTTTTTCTGTCCACTAATTTAGCACGCACTGCAGCAGCGTCGCAGCCTAAGTGGCACCGTACTTTTTTTTGCATCCTGCACTCCCCACGTGGCGCTCCCAAGTAAGCATCTTGTCACACTAGGCCAAGCACTTGAATTTCTGGGGGGTACCAAGAAGTAATCGGCCTGGGCAAGACACCACAGTAAAATACCAAGAAATTTATGCAAGCTAAAGAATCGGGAACCACTTTGACATCTGCAACAGAAAGCCTTGGCTTGCAGTGCCTTTGTATCTCCCGTGACGTCTGTCAACGGCTGCAACATCGGCCTCATTACTCTCATTTGTGAGTTGTGCACACGAGGACCCACGCGGCCCCGGCCGCCTTAATTAAACGAGTATAAAGGGCATAGAAAATTCGGAAGCTGTGAAAATTTCATCAGCGTTTTTCACTGTTCAGTTTTTCCGGGGCATCACCACAACAAGAAAACTACACTCGACTACACCACGATGTCAGACATTTACCAGCCCCACGAAGTGTCCCAGTCCGGTGGTAAAACCGCCTTCAAGGACTACATTGGAAAGTTCGCCCACATCGAGGACCCATTGGAGAGAAGAAGATTGGCTCTCGAGGATATCGACAAGTCTGGTTTCGGATGGACCCAGGTCAAGATGATTTTGATTGCCGGTGTTGGTTTCATGACCGACTCCTACGATATTTTCGCCATTAACATGTCGATTGCCATGATCGGCCACGTTTACTGGGGCGGTAACATTCCCGCCTCCACCACCACCTTGATCAAGGTGTCTACTTCCGTCGGTACTGTCATCGGTCAGCTCAGTTTTGGTGCCATGGCCGATTACGTTGGACGTAAGAAGATTTACGGTTTGGAGTTGATTGTGATGATTGCCGCTACCATTCTCCAGTGTTGTCTCGGTACTTCCGCCGCTATCTCGTTCCCTGCTATTTTCTCCACCTTGAGAATTGTCCAGGGTATCGGTATCGGAGGTGACTACCCATTGTCGTCGATTATCTCCTCGGAGTTTTCCACCACCAAGTGGAGAGGTGCCATCATGGCCGCTGTGTTCTCTAACCAGGGTCTTGGTCAGCTTTTCGCCGGTATTGTTACCATGGTCGTTGTCGCTGCCTACAAGGACGACCTCAAGTTTGCCAACACCTCCAAGGAGTGTGTGGGCAGATGTATCAAGGCCAACGACCAGATGTGGAGAATCATCATTGGTTTTGGCTGTGTTCCCGGAGCCATTGCTTTGTACTACCGTTTGACCATCGCCGAGTCTCCTCGTTACTCGCTTGACATCCTGGACACTGCTGACTTGACCAAGGTTGCTGATGCCGAGGCTGTTTTGGATGCTGCTGCTCAGGATGTTGCTCCTCCTAAGGCTTCTTTCAAGGACTTCTGGGCCCACTTTGGCCAGTGGAAGTACGGTAAGATGTTGATCGGTACTGCTGGTTCTTGGTTCTTCTTGGATGTTGCTTTCTACGGTCTTGGTCTTAACACCTCCACCATTTTGGAGACCATCGGTTACGCCTCGTCCAAGAACGTTTACAAGGGATTGCACAACACTGCCGTGGGTAACTTGATTTTGATCTGTGCTGGTTCGTTGCCTGGTTACTGGGTCACTGCTGCCACTGTCGACACTATTGGCAGAAAGCCCATCCAGTTGGGAGGTTTCATTATCTTGACCATCTTGTTTGTTGTTTTGGGTTTCGCCTACAACAAGATCTCGTCGCACGGCAAGTTGGCGCTCTACGTTCTTGCCCAGTTCTTCCAGAACTTCGGCCCCAACACTACTACTTTCATTGTTCCTGGTGAGTGTTTCCCCACCAGATACAGATCTTCCGCTCACGGTATCTCTGCTGCCACCGGAAAGGTTGGTGCCATCATTGCCCAGACCTGTATTGGTACTTTGATCAACCACAACTGTCCTAGCGACAAGAAGAACTGTTTCCTTCCTCACGTGATGGAGATCTTTGCGCTCTTCATGTTGCTTGGAATTGGTACGACTTTGTTGATCCCTGAGACCAAGAGAATGACCTTGGAGGAGATCGTGGAGAAGTACCACGACGAGGTTGACACCACCAAGTTGGGAGCTGACCGTTACGTCACACAGAACGCCGAGCTGACCGACTCGGAGAAGCATTAATTGGGAATTTATAATAAGCTAGTAATGGATATCTATATGAGCTACTCAGACGTTGCAGGCATCGTAGAGAATCGGAACACCCGCACGTGGCGGGGGAAAATAAGGTTTGAACGCAAATTATCATAGCGACTATAATGGAGTTTCGCTGACTACACATTTCTAATGTTTTTTTTGTCTTCATCATTTCCGAATTCAGAACCTCCACGTGGTTATCGCAGTCGCGTGTGCGCAACACCATCGCGAATCACCTGCAGGAACACTTCCCACCACTCGCCAAGTGTCTGTTTCTACAACTAAACCCCACCTCCCCTGCTCTTCACTATGCCATTCACGCAGGACTGGATTACCGTGGCTGTGCTCTTTGTGTCATTTTTCCTCTACTTCGAGCACCTCCAGCCCTTCCAGCGGCAGTTCAAGCTCGACGACCCCAGACTTCAGCATCCGTTTGCCCACACTGAGCGAGTCACGGATAATCAATTGTACTTGATTTCATCGCTCATTCCTATGGCGGCGATTGGCGCTATTTCGGCCACCAAAAGGTTCCGCAACACCAAGGCACTCCACCGGTCTGTCTTGGGGCTCTGGATCTCGCTTTGTTTTGCCGCTGTTATCACGGATATTCTCAAAGTCTGGATTGGGAACCCTCGGCCCGACTTTTTGGCTCGCTGTGGCGCAGAAGCGTCGTCAGTCTCTGGAGGGTATTTGGATATCACGGTGTGCACCTCGCCGTTGGGAAAGAATCGCTTAGCAGACGGAATGAAGTCCACGCCTAGCGGGCACTCGTCCATTGCATTTGCAGGGTTGTTTTACTTGTTTTTGTGGTTACACAACCGTGATCACGTGGGCCGGTTGCACTTGCATTTGGTCGGACTATTGCAGGTGTTGGCTGTGCTTATACCAACGTACGTGGCGTTCAGCAGAACGCAGGATTATAGACACCATTTTTTTGACGTTTTTTTCGGGCTGGCTATTGGAATGGGCGTGGCCGCGTTGTCTTACTTTAAGTACCACGCCGAGCCGAAAAACAAGGAAGCTGCTGGCACTGGCGGAGCGGTGATCTGAGGTAAACGGTATCACCATTGAATACGAGACGAGAGCAGAGAAGCCTTTAGTAAAAGAAGAGCTTGTGCACACAAATGTGAACAATGCAAGCAGAAATTGGAGTTCCAAGTGAAAAGGAGCAACAAGATGCTGAACAACAGCGGCAAGAGTTGAGCGAATCGCAAGTTTCGCCACGCCAACGACATACACTCTGATCATCGTGCTGAATCTAGAATGCAGAAATACAGAACTGGCTCCCATAGTCTACACCGCGGCGCTATCGCTATCGTGCCATTACACGCCTCCCCAAAGGAGAGACGCTTGACCTTCTATATAACTTAATGTCCGTTGAGGACCCCAACTAATGCAAACTCTATCCCCAAAAATAAAATATAACCGTGAAGTGAATGAGCCAACGAGTTGAGCGTTGGCATGGTCGTGAGTCATCACATTAATTTTGTTAAGTTGTGACTTTCAGAGATCGGGGAGGAAAAATCGCCCGCGTCTCTAATTTAGTACTTCAACTCCTTGGGCTGCTCCCAAGGGTTCTCCTGGTTGGTGAAGTGACCGTACGAGGCGGTCTGGAAGTAGATTGGTCTGGCCAAGTTCAACTCCTTGACAATGACACCAGGTCTCAAGTCAAAGTTCTTTCTGATGATGGCCACCAACTCGTCCGAGGACTTCTCGGAAGTGCCGTAGGTCTCCACGTTGATGGACAAGGGCTCAGCAACACCAATGGCGTACGAGAACTGCACAAGCGCTCTTCTGGCCAATCCGGCGTTGACAAGCGACTTGGCAACCCATCTGGCAGCGTAAGCGGCCGATCTGTCCACCTTGGAGAAATCCTTACCGGAAAAGGCACCACCTCCGTGGGCACCCCAACCTCCGTAGGTGTCGACAATGATTTTTCTGCCGGTCAAACCAGCGTCACCCTGAGGACCACCAATGACGAATCTGCCGGAGGGCTGGATGTGGTAGATGGTCTTGTCGTCCAACAAGTTGGCGGGGATCGTCTTCTTGATGATCTTCTCCAAAATCTCCTTTCTCAAGTCCTCGGTGGAGATCTCGTCGGCGTGCTGGGTGGAAATGACGACGGTGTCGACTCTCAATGGCTTGACAGCTCCACCGTCCTTCTCGTACTCCACAGTGACCTGGGTCTTCGTGTCAGGTCTCAACCACTCCAACTCGCCGGATCTTCTGGCGTCGGCCAACGCCTTGTTGAGCTTGTGCGACAACAACAAAGTCAAGGGCAACTTCTCGGCGGTTTCGTCGGTGGCGTAGCCAAACATGATACCCTGGTCACCTGCACCCAACTCCTCGAGCGCCTTCTCGTAGTGCAAACCCTGGGCAATGTCGGGCGACTGCTGCTCAATGGCCACGAGCACGTTACAGGTTTTGTAGTCGAAACCCTTCTCGGAGTGGTCGTAGCCAATGTGCTTGATGGTGTCTCTGATGATTTTCTGGTAGTCCAAAACAGCCTTGGTGGTGATTTCGCCAAACACCATGATCATTCCGGTTTTGGAGGCGGTTTCACACGCAACCTTGGACAATGGGTCCACGGCAAGACAAGCATCGAGAATGGCGTCGGAGACCTGGTCGCAGATCTTGTCGGGGTGGCCCTCGCCGACGGACTCGGAGGTGAAAAGGAAGGTCTCTGGCATTGAGTGAGTTTTTGCTTTTGTTTGTCTTCTTTGTGAGTTGAGTGAGATCTCAGATTTTTCGGCGCCGGGCGCTGCTGTGGCTTTATATGTGCGAAAAATTGGTCGCGCGGGTTGGGCCACGTGCAGGTCGCTCGCAAATCCACGTGATAGGAACGAGAAGAGACACACGTGCTGAGCACCACGTGATAGAAACATCCTGCATGCATCCCACAAACAACGCGTCGCGACTCCACCTGCCCTCCATCGCTACACCACGAACATGGCGGATTTGCTAGCCAGAGTGAAGCTGCGGCTACTGGGAAATCACGTGAGCCATGAGAAGACGCTGCCAGATTCGGACACCCAGCAGCCTTCTCTCAATTTCGACGAGCTGCTTCTTTTTGGCCACACCCAGGTCATCCAGCCCGTTCGGCTCCCCCAGCTCGAGCTCGACCGCTCGGAATTTGCAACACAGGTGCTAGCAAACGTGACACAAAACCAGCCAGAATCACAAAGTGGCGAATTTCTGCCGGCGCCGGATTCGTTGCACATCGCCGTGGCGCCCCACTCTCCGTCCATTTCGGCACCCACCCTCCAGGACGAAATCGCCCGGGCCTCGTTGACAGACGAAGAAAACGACCTAGCCCCCGACACGACACGTGACCTGTCAGTGCAGAAAATCGTGGCCACCAAGGGCGAGCTCCAGCAGATTGAGCAGCAACTCAGTCTCGAAAAGCGCCAGCGCAACATCCAGCCGGTGTTCGAGGGCCGCAAAACAGACCCGATTAGGAAACTCGTGGCGGCATTTGACGACTCCGACAGCGAGCCGGAGCCGGAGCCGGGGCGTGAAAACCCGCCCAAACTGAGTCCGGTGACGCTGCCGATAGCCGAGTCGGATTCAGACTTTGACACCGCCGACATTCTCGCCACCGTCGCCAAGCCGCGACCCCGGAAAAACCCCATCGACATCTATGCACACGATCTACGCAAAACGCTCGGCCTGAAGCTGCAGATTGCGCTCGACGATCTGGACGACGAGTTCCAGTTCGAGAAGCAGAACGACGACGCCATTCCGGGACTTTCCAAGGACATGCAGCTCGCAATCAAAAAGAAATTCTCCCGCCGCAAATACGAGAAGTCCAAGGATCACCGTGCACGGTCCAGATTCCACTTGCCTCGCCGGTCCGACCAGGGCGAGCGTCTTCTCCGCGAACTCCTGGCTGCAAACTCCAAGCAGCTTCTTGAGCTCAAACAGGACAATCCTGACGCGGAACTTTTGGAGGAAATCGAAAAGGAGGAAGAGGAAATGGGCAACTTGCTTGAGCGCGAGATGGAGCGCGTGCGCCGCATCCGCAAGAAGGAGAAAATGGCGGAAAAGCGCAGGATGGCCGAAATAGACGACGACGAAAACGACGCGGACTACGCGAGCGACGGCGCTGACGCCGGTTCCGCCCCAGGCGCCGGCCCGGCGGCTGGAGAAGAAGTGCCCGATTCTGAGGTGGATTCCGACTCCGAGGGCTCCGCTTCTGCAGACGAGGCGTCGGCCAAGTCTAGACGCGACCGCCACGCGGTGTTATCTGATTCGGAGCTGGAAAATCTGTCGGCTGACGAGGTTGGCGAAGCTGAGGAGGCACGTGCCGATGACTCGTACATGTTCGGAGGCGGCGCAGTCAGCGAGCCCGAAATGAGCGACGACGACGTCATGAGAATCCAGAGCGATTTCCAGAAGTCGGACTCGCCCAGTGCCGACGACATTTTGCCGGAGCCCATCACGACCCGCCCACGGCTGTTTTCGAGCGTAGGATCCACCCAGAAGCTCCCTCTTCCTTCTGAGAAAAGGGTGACCCAAGTCTCTGTGCTTACATCCACACAAGTGACGGAGCGCACTGAAACGTCGACGGCCTCAGAGCGAACACTTCCGGATGCAGAAGAGGATGGCAGCAACGACGACACAATCAGAGACTCCACTTTCTCCAGAAGGGACACCGAGAGCGTCGCGGGCGATTTTGGCCCGGGTGTCGATGCCGAGGCTACTTTTGCAGACACTTTGCAAGACGAAGAGTCGTTCGAGTTGGGTGCAGTAAACAGCAGACAGACGCAGAATGAAGACGACCTGGAAAACATCCACACCGCACTCCAGCGTGGACGCGAGCACATTGCCAAAAACATTGCACCCGTCGTCGAAGAAGACGAAGAAGACGGTGAAGAACAGCTCCAGAGAGAACTTGCTTTCTACGAAGCAAAAATCCGCCGTAAAGAACTCCGAGCCAGACAACGCAGGAAGAAACTCGAACTGAAGGGACTTAAGAACATTGTTGAGGGCGAGGCCGAGGAGTCTGACGATGAGTGGAAAGGCATTGGTGGCATGGACAACGAGGACAGTGATCAGGCCAATTCCGAGGACGAACGCATGATCGACAACGCGCTCAACCTAGATCTCAACGATGACGAAGTCCGCGAAAAATTCATGGAGCAGTACCGCATCAAGGACCGCAAGGACTTGGAGAAGTTGATGGACGACGTGAAAAACCATCGTTTGGTGAAACGGGCGCGTGGCAATCGCTTCGACATAGAGCTCAGTGACGAAGAAGACCAGCTTCTCATGGCCTACCGAAAACAGAAACTTCAACAGCAGAAGCAGCGCCTCGCTGAAAACCAGAAGCTAATGAAAATGGCGAAGTCGGAAAAGGCTAAACCGTTCTTCGAGGCCCTCCAGGACGACTCGCAGGCTATACAAATCGAGACGGACGAGAGTTCTGATGAGTCTGACAGGGACTCCGAAGAACAGAAAACATCCCAAGGAACAGATAGCGACGAGCCTGCAACAGTGAAACGAGTGCTTAAGCTCAAGGAAGCATTTGTGCAAAAACAGCTTCTGTTCCTACAAAAGAACGACGAGGATGACTACTTTGAAATCCAGAGAATGGCAGATAACCAGCACGCATTTGACGAGGATAATGATATCGAAGATATGGCTGCTCTCAAACAAGCCAGTGTGTCTAATTTGTACAGATCGTGCAGCCCCGAGCTAGTTTCTGACGGCGAAAAACGGAGCCATGAGAACATCACTGAGGAAGACGAAGATGATGACGAGCTTCATCGCATTTTCAAGCGGCCCTCCATGGTGAGCCTGTTCAGAAGCTTCAAAGAAAACCAGGACGTCCAGGTGACGGCCAAGCTGTTCTCTGGTGTTACTGTCAATAAGGAGTACAAGATGGCTTCGGGATCCAAGGCGTCCATCACCTTTATGTCGAAGAACTCCAAGTCCACGAAAACAACTGTGATCAAGAGTTCGCGGACCAGGCAGATTGAAGAAAGTGTTAATCAAGCCCGCAGCGAGCGCAGCGTGCTTTTCGGGCTGGATGATTCCTTTACGTGATAAACAGAGCAACGTAACTGGTTGCACTAACGGCGACACGGTTTTAGTTGCGTTTGGATGCATTGTGGCTTTGTTTGTGGCATTAAGTAATGATTAATACTGCTCTCCAGCGCTAGCTCCTGAGTCAGGGACCAGGGCTTTGCGAATCACCTTTTGCCAAGTAAGCTAAGATTCTGACCAGCAGCTATCCGGCTTTTTAAGTGCCCACTACAAGGACATCACGCCGAGACTAGCCTTACTCATCTTCTTCCTGTTGAACAAATGTAACTGTTTCAGGAGAAGTGCCTCGCGCTCAGCGCGTCCGGCTCGTTCGTTGCGGTCGTCGCGAAAAACATCGGGGCGGGTACCTGGACGTCGTTTGACGGCAACATCGGCATTAATTGCAATTGGCTCCGTGCGCTGCTTTCGGAGCAGTTTTATCTTCTCTGGTGGCAGATTGCTGACTGCCAAATGTGTGATCGGCACGGTGGGCACCGACAGCGTCACACTAGACGACCCAACGAAACGAAATAGGTTGGCCAATCCAAACTCGGAGTGCATGCTATTCAGGCTCGATTGTCGCTCATTAGTGGTGCTTGCGTCAAGGGAAGACAACGAATTCCGTCGTCCAGTTCGTGGAGACCCTAAGGGCGAGTTCAAGAGACTGAAGAGGTGGACTCTCTTTGTGGGCGTGCTTTGCAAGGTTTCGGAGTGACGTCTCTCTTTCTCGGGTGTCTGGAGGAACTTGCGAGTCTGTTCCAAAAACTCGTTGTTCATTGGCTTGCTGGTGGAATACACCTCTTCCACTGTGGGCTGGGAAAGAGATTTCAGCTCTGAGATTGTGGCGGCAGGGTTGTGGAAGCGGAAAGCGTTGTGAACCACTGCGTTCTCACCGCCCAATATTGCAGACTCGCCTTCTTCCGTTTTTGGCACGAACACTGGGGTTTTGGTTCTCGTTTCAAAGGCTGTGCGGAGGTCAATGCGTGATTGGCGAAGATAATGCTCGAAATTGTCAAACTCGTTGAATGCGGGGACGTGCTCGTCAGAAAAGTCCAGCTCCACATCGTCCACATTGACCGAAAAGTTCCCGTTCTCGAGGGCACTCTCGAGAGAATTTTCGAAAGAATACCCAGATACATTGGCGACATCCATCAAGCTCGACAAGTCCGTTTCGTGGCTCGATTTGGAAAAGTCTCTGACTTTCTCGGCACCTTGAGGAGAGATGTCGTTGTTTCCATGAACGTTCACGTTAGCTGACAGCGGGCTCTGGTCAACAGAAGCCATGTCTATCGGATTCAAGTTGAATGCCGAGAGTCTGTATTTGGATTTTTGTTTTGAAACCTTGGTAGAACGACACTTGATTGGCTTTAACTCCAAGTTCAGTATCGAAAGCATGTTCCGCAACGAAGCGCTGGGTTGAGAGGACGTGGCTTTGCTGTTGCTGGGTGAATTTTCCTGAACCCAGTCGTTCTGGCGTCGGAACGATGACAACAAATGGTCGTATTCGGAATGAAGAATGTCCAAGCTACCTAGATTGGTGCTGTATTCATTGACATGACTGTTGGACTCGAGGAAAAATATCTTGTCTTGAAGCTTATCGAAGCCGTTTATACATGCGGAGTTCAGCAGCAAGAGCTCGCTCATCGAGTCGATTTTGGAGTCGGCATATGCGATGGCCGAGTCTAGTTCTTTGATGTTGTTGAGGAGAGCACAAGACTCGGCCACTGCCGATGAGAGCCTCACAGACCGAGCCAGAAGAGTGTCGACAAGTTCGAGAAGCGAGTCGAGTTTCGACATGTTTGTCTCGGGCGATGGATGTTGTTTGACGTTGAGAAGTTTGAAGCTTAAAGTGATGTTTACATTTCCTGCACATGAATAAACATCGCTTCCCGATGCGGATGGCGATGCTACTCATGGACGCGAGTGCGCCAAAGCGGAACAAGCGATCACGTGACGAACCGAAGGTGATTCTCTTTGGAGCTAGAGTCGGGGCATAGGGTGAAAGAGTCCCTACATGCGGCCAGACCCGAAGGGCCACATCAGCAGTACTCGACATATCGGTGCTTGAATACTGCAATATGGTGGCCTGGCTCCAATGAATACATTAATAGCATAAAAACATAAAAGCATAATAAAAGCGTACGTGTATTATGAGGGCGAAAATGGTTTCAGCCCTATGAGATTTCCCAAGAGCAGCTGATGCCATTTGAGGGCCTCGATATCTGACCGGGATTTGCAATCTTTAAATTGGGGCTCTCTCCAGCCCCAGACCTTGGTTTCACACCTCGTTGCCTCCTATTTCTTTCATTGTATTTATTCTTCAGCATGCCTACTTCGTCATGAATAAAGCATACCAATTCGCCTTATTAGTGGACAACCCAGAATTGACGACGCTTGCCAGTGTACAATTTGGACTGCAAATACATCCTATCTGCTACTATCTTGCTCAGTTTGTCGCTCAACTTCCAGAACTTTGGGCTGTCCTCAATCACAAGGCAAGCCTGGATCGTCTCACTTTCTCATTCTTCTCTTTAATACCTGCTTTGACGGGTCTCCTCGTCGGGAGCCTCGTATGCCTGCTTTCTCTCTTCCCGTCTTTGTTCCGTTACCTCGGCTTGTTTCGTCCGCTTCTCCTGCAAATCACGTAAACGCTTCTCCTTCTTGCCCAAGAAATACTCACCGCTGTCAATCTGCATATCGACCTTACGAAGAGTCTGCGCAGGAGGGAAGGGAGTGTACACCTTCTTGGATTTGGTGTCGAATTTAGACTTCTTCTTTCTGGCAACGTTCTTCTTTCTGAACAGCGGCAAAAACCGCAGCCAGTCCTCCTCGGCCAACTCTGGATTTTTCGCAAGTTCCTGCTTGATCATCAATTCCTTGATGTGGTAGATGGGATGCACGTTTTTCATACAGTCTTCTACAACCCTGCGCACCACCTTGAGGCCCTTAAATGGGCCCATACAGCTGACGGTGTTGCCCTGGACCAAAATGTAGCAGTTTGTGAGAAGCTCCAACGCCTTCAACGTGTTGCCGTTGGGACCCACCAATCTTTGTCTTCTCTTGACGAAACGGTCCTTGTTGGAGACGAAGTTGCCGATTTTAATGACGTCACAGGCAATATCATCACGGAGCACCTTAACAGCCTGAGGGAACGGCACGGACCGGGAAAGAAGTTTGATCAAGTCTCGGGCTTTGAGAATCATCGCCGGGTCAAACGTCTTACGTGTGGTTTTCACAGTCATGGCGCCGTCCACGAGATCAAGCTGACATGCTATGTTGTGACTTTCAAGCGCCTGCGTTACTTCTGGCCAAATGGACCGCAAGTAGTTTTCCCTGTATTTGGGGAAGAGAGTCATGAACGACAGCTCCTCGGCAAACGGCTGTCCGGAAGCATTGTGCTCTTCTTTGAATTCGTCGATTTTCCATTTGTCGATATCTGGAGTGTCCCAGGGTTTGTCTTTGTTGTGTGTGGAAACCATGGTGGTGTGCTGATGAGATGAGATGAGTGCGGGAAGATGAGGTGGGGAAGAGATGCGAAATGGAGGGAGAAGAGACTTAGACGGGAGAAGATCTGAATTTGGTGCCTAATTGGGCGTGGTAGAGAAGCGTTTTATTCTCTATTGAATTTTTGAATTTGCAAAGGTGTGAAATGTTTCTGTTGCCATGCGCTGATTCTGGACAAATACACCAACTTCCCTGTAGCTTGAGGTGGAAATTTAGATGAAGGGCCAAAAACAATAAAAAAACTAAGTTCACGTAGAAAGCACAAAGAGAATTCATTCAAACAATTTTGTCTTTCGCATATAGCGATCGAGGGGAATTTCTCTTATCTAAAGTATCTGCTTTGCCCATGGTGGAGCGCCTGGGTATTGAAATTCAGAAAGTACGGATACTTGGTGAGAATTTTGGCCGAACCTCAGTACATGCTGAGCAAGCAATTTTTGCTGTTGCAACACCGTAAACTCCTTCTTCAGTGTTGGGTTGTTCACGTGATCCCTCTCCTTTTGACGAGTCTAACGTTCGTACTACACCACATGGAAAACGAACCTGAACACGAATTGGAACGCCTAGTCTCTAAAGACGGAGACGATGCAACATTAGCATTTGATAATGCCGGCCCATCCACACACCGAAGACTTGTTGTGATTTTCGAGCTCGTATACCTGAATCCACGTAAGACGGATAAATTCTCCACATTGTACGTGCTACCAAAAGACATCAGTGTTGCGACAGCAGTGGAACACGTTACAACTCATTTCCCCGAGGACCGCCTTCAACCAGATTTTTCCAATGTTCGTGTGTATTTCAAGGGAAATCTGGACGAATCGTTTAGTCAGATAACGGACCTTTCCCCTGATTGGCTCACAGTTTTTGGAGATGATGATAAAATGGTGATCAGGAATGACCTGGACTACACTAGTGTAGTGAATGCGATTGCTTGTCAAGAATCTTGCATAGGTATCCCTATATTTATTACAATATTCACTTTGCTCGGGTGGGGATTTGTGACCTTCCTAGTATGGCTAAGGGGGTGATGTGTTCGGCAGGGAAGTCTTACTCTCTGCTTACTTGAAGAAATTGAGGTCAATCACTGGTTGTCAGATCTGTGCCGTCTCAGGGCTTGGAGACACGGGATGTGCTTTTAGAAATCTTCCAGTGATTCATCGAATAATCCAAATACGACTGCAGCGAGCTTAAACAATACTGTTGGACAAGACGTACTTTTTTATTAATTTCTACCAAGTATGTGCGATAGGTTTGTGATTACGCCAGTCGTATTGGTTGGCCGAAGGGCTACTTCTCTATGCCTCACACCAGCTTCGAGGTATAGTTCATTGTCAGCCGAAACTAACCGAATACTGTACGTACACACTATAGTATGGCCCAAGTGTATATACGATAGAGTGTCCACAGATCATACTGATCTAGACTGAAGAGTTCACCAAGAGGTGGACGGAGATCACATTTATCTGAAAAAAGGAAGTGTAATACAGCTAATGTGTTTCAGGTATGCCTCGGCCCAGCCGCTGGCTCACTAAGGGCTATATAAATAGGCCAGAATCTATCTGGACCCATTGGGGTTCACTCCCCCTACCCTGACATCCTAAAAGAAGGATAACCAATCCAGATATACCCTATCTGAAGAATAAAGATCGATGCTAAGTTCACGTAGCCCTAAAACTAGGACTTGTGTTAACATTCATGAGGTAGAAATCAAAAGAAAACTTGGTATAAACAATTTGGAGACAACAAATAGCTATGGCTAGTTTGTATCGGGCGCCTCCGAAATTCGCTCCTGGTATCGGTGTCCCCTTTGCGCGTACGAGATGCAGATCAAACAGTCCTTATGAATTTTTATTTAACGTATGTGCCGAATCACGTTATGGCTCGCTTCCTATGCTATGGCAGCACCGAAACCCCTTTATCGGCACGTGACAGGTCCTCTTTTGACGTGACATTTGACGTGCGAACTCCACATGGAACACGAAATGGAACACGAACCTGAGCACGAATTAGAGCGCCTAGTCTCGAAAGACGGCGATGATGCGACTTTGGCATTTGATAATGCTGGCGCATCCACACACCGAAAGCTAGTTGTGCTTTTCGATCTAGTGTACCCCAATCCCCTGATTTTGAATCCCGTTAAGTTCAAGGCAATCACGACGTTGTTCGTGCTACCAAGAGACACCAGTATTGCAGGAGCGGTTGACTATGCTATTAGTCATTTTCCAGAGGGCCATCGTGAGCCAGATTTCTCTGAAGTTCTAGTTTACTATAGCGAGGGCATGCGCTCCGCTTCATTAATTCAGTTACTGGACCTCTCGCCTGATTTGTGCACGGTATTCGGTGATGCTGACATATTGGTGATCAGAAATGATCTGGAATATGACCACAAGAGTGGCATACTTTTCTCAAAACTCGTGTGTTTATTTTTAGTCGGTTTTCCAGCGTTTATTTTCTTAGTTGTCTGGATATTGACTACCTTATCTGGATAGGAGAGCTTTAATCGAGCCACATACGACCGAGGCCGCTTTTGAGTCGCTGTTAATTGTTGGGCCTTCTTACATGGCCGCTGCTTGCTTGAGTCTGCGGTTTCTTGCCTAGTATTTTTGACTCAGTCATACTATTCCTTTATCATGTTTTCGAAATCACAGGCACGGAAATAGTCCGTACCCCACTAACGGCCGGCGTAGCTGAATTCTTGTCTCGACAAAGTTGCTTTTCGTGGAGGTGAATGTTACTGAGGAACTCCGAAGTTCATCGGCTACCGACGTGGGCTAAGTCGCCTACTATATTTCCTGCCTATCATTCATGTATGATTTTGCTTGGTAATTACCGTTGGGCCAATTCATCCTGTTATTCCTGCTTCTGCGAAGATTCGCTTCACATGACGCTCCACTCTTGACATAATCTTTGACGTGCGACAAGCTACCTAGTGTAACACGAAACGGGGCACAGATCGGAACATCTAATCTCTAAAATCGGAGACGACACGACTTCATAATTTGATAGCGCCCGTTCATCTCCTCTTCGGAAGCTTCTTGTGAAATTGGAGCTCGTATATCTCCTGATTTTGAAACCTTGAAGTTCGAGACACTACCGGCATTGTTAGTGACACCAAGAAATTCCAGCATGGTGAGAGTAGTAAAACATATTAAAACGCATTTTCCCGATAGCCATCATGGACCAGATTTTTCCGAAGTTGTATTCAATGCAAGCTGAGTCAAGCGAAAGTGCCACTATTGAACATCTGAATCCATTGAATAATGCTCGCAAGCTAAGCGTTCTGTCCTGGATTTCTCGAGCGCTCCACCGGCACACTGGGGATGAATTACTAAATTCGTTACCACTTTCATATCGCAAGGAATAGAAGCTGGCTTCTATAGTTTTCAGGCAGACACTGACCATCTCGTTAAGCTGTGAAAGCTGCGATGCTCTCCAAGGCAGCCTCCAGAAATGTTTAACAATGAGAACTTCCAGCTATTTCTGCGAATTCTCGAAAAACGACGGGTAGTCGTCACTGCTCACTCCCTTATAGGCTGCCTCATCCACATGTACCATTCCACGCTCTTCCTTAATCCGGAACTGGATCATTTTAAGCAACTGATATATCGTGGAAAGGATGGGCACCGGCACATTGTTCTTTCTTGCTATCTGGAGAGGGTTGCCCAAAATGACCTCCAATTCAAAAAGCTGCTTTTTGCGAAGATCCACCAACATCGACGGCAGGTAGAAAAGACCGTCGCCAATGTGCTGATAATAGCTTTTAAGCTCAGGGCGAATTTCCACACCGGTGCTCTTTGCTATAGCGTACACTTCGTCCATGGCGTGGCCAAAAATGCCTTCATTGGCGCCGTTGATCTGACACCGATTCACGTCGAGCCCAGAAACCGTGCACACCGTATTGAGTACGGAATTGTAAACCAACTTTTCCCAGCGAGACTGCTGGGCGTTGTCCTCGAGCACCACCTTATTTATCGCAGGATCTGCGTGCTGATACAACTCTTGGAATTGCTTAGCGACCCGCTCGCACTCAGCTTTTGGTACTGATGGGTTTTCGAATGCACTCAACAAGAGCTGATCGCGATGGGAATGCTTAATTACACCGCCAAGATTGGCCAGGCCGATAAGAGATATGCCCGAGAGAATTACACATCCCGGGAATTCACGGAGCATAGGAGCCTCGATGCCAAGTCCGTTCTGGATCATGACAATGGCCGTTTTGCCAAAAGTGACGGCTGGACGAATGATGTCTTCGCACTTGGTGGGTCCATCAGGAACGTTTTTGGTAGACAAGACAATGAAATCAAAAGGTCCGTTTTGAGCAGCTTCTTCGACGGATTTGGCAACGTGCTGTGGCCTCCAACCTTCGATAACGCCGAACGTGACCGAGTTAAAAGTATACCCTTTCTGCGTGACAAGTTCGTAGTCGGAGCGGACGACCAAAGTGACCTCGACATGCTCTTTGGAGGAGAGAGTGAGGGCAGCCATGGTGCCAACACCGCCAGAGCCGACGATAAGAACTCTGGTCATAGAAGAAGTCGGAGAGCCTGAAGTGGTGAGGATGCAGGACACAATCACGATCCAGCAATTGTGTAGCACACGAGTCACGGGAACGTTGAACGCCCGATAGAAGATATTCGAGACGATCGGCTCGGAAGTCATTGACATGCAAGCAGGCTTCAGACAGCAGTATGTGGGACCCTTGTAGAATCCAGATCGGTAGGTAAGTAAACCCCATCCACTATCCGGCCATCGGACTTCTTAGCAAAGTTCATATTTGTGGTGCCTAAAGTCTATTCCAAGGAACGAGCCTTAAACTTCCACTATTTTGTGTAGGGCTGCTCATCATCACCAACTCCATCTCATCGCTTCCATCACGGTCCTGCATCTCACACACCTACATGGCCAAATCCAGACCCCCCGCTAAGTCAGGAAAGGCGCTTCTGAAATCAAAACTCCGACTGAAGGGGAAGCAACTGCGGGCCAAGATTGCTGAACTCAATCAGAATACCTCAGATATCGCCGATCTCCATGCGCAGCTTGTGAAGAAAAAGCCACGCCAAATCAATGTGCTCGACTCGCAAATGTTGAAAGCTGGCTTGGCGCAGGACGAGAAAACAAAGAGACAAACAAAGCTTGCCGAAAAGGATCTTGCTGCCCAGATGGATCTCATCAGTGACATGAGCATTGGCAAAGAGAAGGCGGAGAAGTGACAAGTTCTGGAAATGGAATGTAGTGTCGGACCGGAAGGTCTTTCGGACGTCCATTCGAACGCTTAAGGGCCAGAGTTTTGCTTGATGTTATTTTTCCATGCTTGGCGACATGAATCGAATTTCCGTCTGTCGAACTGGCACCGCGTATGATTCAGAAGAGGTGGAACTTTGAGGTAGAAAGCGGGCGTCAGAGAACAGCAGAGCTTCACTCTAGCCAGATTTTAAAATTTTGGCCCTTGTATCGCTGTATACCGCCTCTGATGGCAGAACAGGGCTCTCGCTTCAGTGTCTGCTTTGTCAGTTCAGAGCCTCGAGATGCCAAGGACACACAATGCTCTCAGGGGAGTATGAGCTCGTGGCTCAATGCCTCCAATTTCCCCCAAAGGCTGCATCAGTAGCCAGGAAGAACTCGCTATGACTAGCCAACCGCCTAATACGAACCACATAATGCAATCAACAGTAAGACGCAGGCAATTCATCACCAGCAAAGGTTCGGCCATTTCCTTTCTTGCAAGCAATTTTTGTAGATGGCTGCGTTATTTTGCCGTAAGTCTCAGCATCTGATGGCGTCGTTGGAGTCTTCCATGCGTCAGCCGCACATATTAGTAATCGAGATGGCCGCCGTCGGCACGCCACCGGGTTGGAACCGCAAATTAGCCATAAAATCGCCACTTTGCCAGAACTGACTGATTTCTTTTCCGAAAAAGTTTTTCAAATTCTTCAAGCCACCCGCCTACTTCATCGCCTCATCTCGGCCTGCACGAACTTCTCATCTCATGTCTCAAGACCAGCACAACGACAGGGTCCACGACGGCCCTATAGATGAATTCCAGAATCCAGAGGGTCAAGAGGACTTCCAGGATGCGTTTGTGGACGAATCCGAGATCTACGAGGAGGTGACTGGCGAGCCAGGCTCAGCTCCTGGTGCCGACGACGACATGGATGAAGACAACGAGGAGACGCTCGAAATAGACCTCAGCAACAACTCGTGGGCATATTTTGACCAGCACAAGGACTCGATTTTCACGGTGTTCAGCCACCCTTCGTTGCCCATGGTGGCTACCGGAGGCGGAGATAATACAGCGTATCTTTGGACCACGCACACGCAACCGCCCAGATTTGTGGGGGAGTTACAGGGTCACACCGAATCTGTGGTGTGCGGCAAATTCACCGCGGACGGTGCGTTTGTCGTGACGGGCGACATGAATGGAACCGTGATCGTGCATAAAGCGTCCAAGGGCGGCCAGAAATGGACCAAAACAGAGCAGTTGGAAGAAGTGGAAGAGGTGTTGTGGATCAGCGTGCACGACAAGCTTCCCATCTTTGCCTTCGGAGCCCCTGACGGCTCGGTGTGGGTGTACCAGATTTCGCTGTCTGGACAGGCCGAGCAGTTGATGTCGGGCTTCAGCCACACCTTGGAATGTAACAACGGCGTGTTCCTTAACTCCGCCGATGAAAATGATGTCCACTTGCTCACTGTGTCGGAGGACGGCCTGGTTGTGTCCTGGAATGCATACACCGGCAGTGTCGACTTCAAATTGCTGCCGCACGATGACTTCAAGGGCGTCGAGAGTCCCTGGGTTTCTGCAAAACAGTTCAAGAACGTCGTGGCAATTGGTGCTCGTGATGGCCAGTTGGCGATTGTGCGTCTGGATACCGGCAAGTTGGTGCACTCCGTCAAAGCCATCGACAACGTGGATGACGTGGCCGACCTCTCCATCGAGGCGCTTGCATGGTGCACGAACTCCACCGTCCCAATTTTGGCTATTGGCTTGGTTTCGGGCGATGTGTTGTTGTTCGAGACTCTGCAGTGGAGGGTGCGCCACAAAATCAAGGTCGACGACACTATCACCAAACTTGAATTTGTGGGCGATTCTCCCATCTTGGTGGGAAGTAGCATGAATGGCGCCGTGTACAAATGGGACGCTCGGACTGGTCTGCAGCTCTTCAAGGGTGTGGGTCACAACATGGGTGTTCTCGATTTTGCATTGGTTGAAGGTGGCAAGAAGATTGTCACCGCAGGTGACGAGGGTGTGTCTTTGGTTTTCAACACCGAAGAGTAGACTGGTGTTCTGGTGTTCTGGGAGGTGTGGCATCGAGGCGACCAGGTTGACGATTTTTGCCCGTTTGGCCGCTTTTTGACCGCCCGATTTGAAAATCTCAGTGCAGTGAGACAAGTATAGCTGCTTCATCTGTGTAAATGACCACACGAATCTGGTGAGCATTTGCTTGTTGAGTGTCCGCTAGAGCAACATTTGGTGATATGAGGCAGCGCCTCAGGATGTTTAGGTCGTTTCGCTATTACTGATTTTTATCTGTTTGGTTTGAGGGTGTGGCATTGCACCAACCTCAGCACATTTGCAGTTGTCTGGAAGGCTGGATACAACTGAGTATCTCAATAAAGAAGCTTCGGAGTCGTTAGCGTGTAGGGTCAATTGGTAAAATTTTCAATTTCAGCGTAGCATGATCGTAATTGAGGTGACGTTCCGCTCACGGCGATAAGTTACCTTTCTATTGACGTACTCAAACGTGGTGGTCCTGAGAGTAGAATTCGCAGCTGCAACATTCCTCTCTTTTGCTGAAACACGGTGTCTAAAGTCAGGTAAAAAGTTAAATAATGAGGCTGAAATCTCCCTGAAAGTATCACTTCCTACTACGTGCCGACAGCCTCTTTCCCTGATTGCAGCCACCAAGGCAACGTCCGACACCGGGCATCAACAGAATCACGTACCAAGGGAACAAAGCTGCCAAACTTGTTAACACGAAATGGATCTCAATTCACCCTTACTTTGAATTACTGCATGGTTTGAACTGCACAGCTTGACCACCTCGTGGCAACTTCCACTCTGCAATTCTCAACACTGGCCAGAATGTCAAGACTGAAATACATCCAAAAACCAGCATGGACACGTCACTAAGTTAGCACAATCCTCATCCTCTTATCAGCGTGTTGTGGTGTATCCACCAAATTTTAGATGCCTGCACGCGTCCGACGCGTTGCACCTACTACTTCATGACAACTGACGAAACCACATTGGCCGATTTTGTGCCGGAGGAAGACCACAAACCCGGACGCCCTACGTCCGCAGACATGGCGTTCTACTACGAGCGCCTCCTTCCATTCAAGCACGTTTTCCAGTGGCTTTCTCACTCTCCGTCCGTAACCAAGGACTTCACCATGCGTGAATTTGCCTACGAATTTCGGCTGGGCGCATACCAGCGTTACAACTCATTTGCCAATGCGGCGGAATTCAAGAAGCTGGTCGTTTCGGCAAACCCCACGCGTTTCGAGATTGGCGCTGTGTATGCGGTGAACCCCAAGGAGAGAAAGAATCTCCCCAAAAGCGCGATGAAGGCACTTTCCAAGGAACTTGTGTTCGATATCGATTTGACAGACTACGACGAGATCCGTACCTGTTGCCAGAAAACAGACATCTGCACCAAATGCTGGAGGTTTATCCAGGTGGCTGCCGAGGTGATGTCCGCAGCGCTACGTGACGATTTCGGATTTGAGCATTTCATTTGGGTGTTCTCGGGAAGACGAGGAGCACATTGCTGGGTGAGTGATCCTCGGGCCCGCCAACTCGACGAACTGGCCAGAAAATCTGTCATTGAGTACATGGACGTGTTGGGTGCAAAGTCGCTGAAAATGGGCCGCACGCTGCTTGCACTTCGGAAGCCCTTCCACCCGCACGTGGAGCGCTCGTTTGAGATTCTTAAGAAGCATTTCCAGTCCATAATTCTTCAGGACCAGGATCCTTGGGCGCACGGTTCGCTGCAAATTGAGGATCTTTTGCTGTTTATTCCCGACCAGGCCATGAAAACCGCGCTACGGAGTAAATGGACCGAGCTGCCGCTGAGCTCGCAATCCAAGTGGGACGATCTCACACTGGTTGCGCTGAAGGTGCTCAAATCGCAGACGCAGGTGGCTCAGCTCAACGAGGCAAAGAAGGAGATCATTGTCTACTACTTGTATCCACGGTTGGATGTGGAGGTGTCCAAGCAGGTGATTCACTTGTTGAAGTCGCCATTCTGCGTTCATCCCGGCACCGGCAATGTGTGTGTGCCATTTGATCCGCTGCGCAACTTGAGCGGTAGTGCCGCCGACGATGAGTACGGGTTTAATCCAACTACAGCACCCAATCTTTCGCAACTCCAGAACGAGATTGACAAGTGGGACGCGAAACGGGTGAACAGAGACTCCAGCCAGCCTTTGGAGGAATCCGACGAGGAGGCACTGGCAGTGAAGGCAGCCGACTATGCCAAGACTAGCTTGAAGCCGTACGTAGAGTACTTTGCAACTTACGTGCTGCGGTTGTTGAAGGATGAGCTTTCTGGGAAGCGGCCAGTGGACACATTGGAGTTTTGAAAAGAGGGATATGGGTAATGTACAGAGAATGGGTAGTGTGTTTGCGGCGTAGAAGCGGAGGCAGAAGATGAAGGAGAAAGCAATGTAGAAACGAACGAGGTATGTTGCGCTCGTTGAGGTGACTGTGGAATGCTGTGAGGTGACTGTGGATGGCTGCGGGGAGAGAAGGGGAAACAACATCAAAAACGCTTCCGGCATTTCATTGGCGATGACTTTTATTAGGGAGACCGTTCTCCAGTAAAGTGTGCAATGCATATTTTGGACCTGACGCCAGGCTAGGCAATCGGACACGACTCCTCATCGGAGTCGAGGTCCTCGAGCTTGCCGCTGTGATTCCGGATCACCAAGGTATGCTCGTTGGCGGCGCCCAAGTCCAGGCTGTGTTCGTGGTACCACTCCAAGTATTCTAGCTGTTCGTTGTACTTGACGGTGCCGGAAGTCAAGTAAATATCCAGGTAGTTGAGGTAGGGGAAATGCCACGAGGGCACGAAAATGATGGTCGGCGTCAGCACTGCCTTGGCGGCGGTGTCGAACTCTAGCGTCAAGGAGTACTTTTCCAATTTGAGATTGAACTCCGACAGCTTCACGGAGCCCGTAGTCGCCACGAGGGCAGGACGAATGACGGCACTGACGGCCCGAACGCCGTCGGGAGACGGGTAGCAGTTTTTGTAGTGGCGGAACCGGAGATTGTCCTGCGACACCGAAATGAGCGACGAGCTCTCCACGCCCGAAAACGAGTTGTCGTCGGAGTCGTAGCCGCACTCGATGAACTCGCTCAAGAACGACTTCTTGAACAACGCGGGGAGCAACTTCTTCTTGTGGTAGTTGAGGCGCGTCTTGAGCATCTGCGTGCTCGAGTGCTCCTTGACGGTGCGGAGAGACGGCGTGACACTGCTGCGGCGCGACGGCGACTTGGGCGAGTCGCTCCTGAAGCTGTCGGAGTCGTCGAACGCGAGATCGCGGTCCTCGGGCGACCAGAACGAGAAGTCCTCGTTGTTCCAGCGGTCGCCCCACTTGTGGGAGGAGATGGAGGTGTAGCACCAGTAGGTGTGGTGCATCTGCAGGCCCTCCAAGGCGTAGGCCAAGGCGTCGATGGCCGAGGTCTGCTGCTGGTACTGGCCGTCCTCGTAGGCCTTCTTGTGGTTCATGTCGAACGGCATGCCCGTCTCGGACATGAGCACCGGGATGTTGCCCAAGTAGCGGCGGCCCTCGGCGGCGATCTCCTCGAACTGCTTGCGGATGCAGTTGCGGATGGCGCGCTCGCCAAACACGATGCCCAAGATCGGGTTGAAGTAGCGGCCGCGCATGATGCCGAGGGTGTCGACGTTGAACTTGTAGTTCCACGACTTGAACATGAGCGACATGCCGTCGTAGTAGTGCGGGCAGTAGATGGTCTTGTCGTCGACAATGTGGCGCGGGTCGTTGACGAGCAACGGCGGGATCTCGAGCACCGGCGGCTGCATGAGAACAAACGCCGCCGGCGCCACCAGCCGCACCATGGCCTTGAAGGCCTGGTAGTACTGCACAAAGAAGTAGTTGGCGAAGAACTCGCTGTCGACGCGGCTGGGGAGCGTCTCGTCGACGGTGTCGAACGACAAGCGCGGGTCCACCTGGTTGAAGTGCTGCGGCGCCAAGAGCTGGCACTGCGAGGTCAGAAAGGCGCGGCGCACGTCCTGCGACAGCAGGTTGAGCTTCGGCCAGTCGACGTCGGCGTCCCACCTCCAGATCTTGACGCCGGCAAAGATGCACTCGCCCACGGTCCAGCCCGAGCGTGTCCAGCCGTGTTTGGCGTCGATTTCGGCGGCCTCGTCGGGCAGGAGCCAGGCACGGAGCCCGCGCGGGTCCACCACGCGCGTCTCGCTCTTCTGCGGGCCGGTGAGCGTGATCTTGTACACGTCCACCTCCACCGGGAGCCCCATGCCGAGGCGGAAGCTCTCGTACACGGTGGGGGTGGTGTCGATGCGCAACTGCTGGCCCAGCGGGAGGTAGTAGAGGTCGTCGTGGCCAACGAGGCCGCAGTTGGGCTCGTTCATGGACTCGAAGCCCACGAGCGTGCCGTCGCGGAGCATGTCCGGCAACGCCGTGCACACCGCGGCCCAGAGATGGCGCAACGCGGCAAGGTGGCAGTCCTGGAGGTAGGTCTGGATGTTGGCGCCGTTGATCTTGAGGTGCGGGAAGTAGATCTCGCCGGCGAAGAACAACGTGAACATGGTGAGCGACGCGAGCCGCTTGTAGTTCAGCGTCCAGAGCATCTTGGGGTAGATGTCGGGGTCGTAGGGCGCGGCGTCGAACCGCGCGTCGTTGTGCAAGAGCGCGGCCTCGGTGGCCGCAAACCGCGTGGGCTGCAAGCCGGCGGCGTGGAGCGTCCAGAGCGGTGCGCCGCTGCCGCCCGAGAACCGGCTCCACACGTCCTGGTGCGGGTCGAGAAACACGTAGAGCCCGCCCACGCGGTGCGCGACGCGCAAGATCTCGATGGTGTACGCGACGAAGTCGTCGTCGTAGACGCCGGGCCCCGCGTGCTCGAGCGCCTCCCACACCACGATGTAGCGGATGGTGTTGTAGCCCCACAGCTTGATGCGCTGGAAGTGCAACGCGGCCTCCTCGAGCGGGAACGGCCGGCCCACGAACAGCACGTGCTCGCCGTCAAACCACACGTTGTCCAGCGTCAGCGAGTCGCCTTCGTACGACGGCATGAACGGGCGGGCGGGAAGTTTCATGGCGGAGTCGAGGTTGATGCCGCGCAAGATGCGGCGGCGGCCGAGCGGGTCGACGAGGTTGCCGGCGGCGTCCACGGCGAGCGGCTGGCACGGCAAGACCAGCGAGCGGGCGGCGGGGTCGGCGGATTCGGCGTTTTCGGCGGCGTCGGGCCCTTCGGTGCGGTCGATGGGGTCGTGGCCGTGGCGGCGCCGGAGCAGGCGCGCGGGCGGCGCGGAGCCGCTGACTTTGTAGAGCGCGAGCCGGTCGGCGATGGCGTCACGTGCCGCGTTGAAGACGGTCATCACGGGAGGCGGGCGCTGGGGAGTTGGCGGTGCTGGCGATGGAGGATGCTCACGTGCCGGATGCGGGGGCGCATATGAAATGCGACACCCGTGCACCAGGCAGCTGGAGCGCGCAGCCGCGCACCCGTGCACCCTCAGTCGTGCAACTTGGCCAACATGCGGCGCTTGGCGTCGACGTGGGCGGTGAGGCGCCACGCGTCCTGCAGCAGCGCGTGGCGGTCGAAGAGCGGCACGATGCGGCCGCCCGCGGCCGCCGCCGGCCGGAAAAACCGCGGCGCGAGCTCCACGAGCCACCCGGGGTCCACCTGCAGACAGCACTGCATGTACTCACGTGACGTGCGCACGAGCAGGTGGTAGATCACGTGGCGCGGCGTCCGCGCCGCGAGCGCCAGCAGCGGGTGCACGTGCACGGGCGCGCCGTCGGCGAGGGTGCGGAAGCTGCCGTCGTGCGGGTCGCGGCGCGCGGTGCTGCGGAAGTA